>ML776633.1:1906074-1923011 GCA_009831015.1 Picea engelmannii
TTAGAGAAGCAATCGAAATCATCAAAAATCCCGATAACCTAAATCGAGACAATGGCCTAGAGATTAGTGATAGTTGGATCCCGCTCATCCAGGAAAGAAAACATTATTAACCTCAGAACTCTAGTACTTACACCCTCACTTTCCCGTACCTTAACTTAACTTGTTCATTAAAAAAACCAACCTTATTAAATCCAATTTATACCAACCCACCTTACAAAAATCCCTTTGACTTACATTAATAATAACATTTTAAACCTAACTTAACCTTAAACCATTTCAAGACCAACCTAATTGATTCCAACTTATAGTCTTCTATCACTAATATAACAAGAATAATATTAATGCCACCTCGTTATATTAACCCTAAATTTAACCTATAATTAACATAAAACTAATACTAATAATATTAAACCACTAATATAACAATAATAGTATTAATTAACCCCTAAATTTAAAACCACTTAATTCATTAATTGACTAAATCACTTTTAAATACTTTTTTTTTTTTTGAAAAATCCCCTCAAACTTAGGGTTTCACTTAGCCGAACACTAATATAACAATAGTAATACTAATGCCACCTCATTAAATCAACCCTAATTTTAACCTATAATCAACATAAAACTAATATTAATAATAATAACACCATATGGTTATCAATTTAAACCACCAATAATATTAACACTACCTCATCAAATTAACCCTAGTTTTAACCTATAATTTAATATTAACACCGTCGGATTAAACCACTTAACCCATTAATTAACTATACCACTATTAAATACCTATTTTAAAATTTAAAACCACCTAATTCATTAATTGACTAAATCACTCTAAAATATTTTTGAAAATTCTCCTCAAACCTAGGGTAACAATAATAATACTAATGCCACCTCATTAAATCAACCCTAAATTTAACCTATAACTAACATAAAATTAACATTAATGATAACACCATATGGTTATCAAATTAAACCACTAATAATATTAATATTACCTCATCAAATTAACCCTAGATTTAACCTAGAATTTAATATAGATTTTTTGTCCTGAAAATGGATCCTGTTGTGGATCCGAAACGTCATAAACGCTCAAAAGCACTGTGGTTCTTCCGACATTTTCTGAACAAGTTTCATTTCTCTTATAATAATTATCTATTACATAACTAAACATTATAAATTAGTGCGAACGATATCATAACAAAGAATTAAAAAAATGCCCTTGTAAGAATGTGCCAAATCCACAAGGTTTCTTTATATTTTAAAATGCATAAAACCACAAAACCACAAATTTAGTTATTTAGTTATATTTTAATAATGCAATCTATTTCAATCCCAAAGTCTTTTAAACATAATCAACGCACTTGAATTTTGTTTTGTTAAATAAATGACCTTGTTTGTTTTGTAATAATGCAATTTATTTTCATCCCACTCACATTAAGTATTTTAAACATAGTCCACGCAGATTTTGCGTTGAATTTTGTTTTATTAAACCAATGGCCTCTTTAATTTAATCGAATTTGGTGGAGAGAAAGGGTTGTTAGTGAGTTTTACCAACTCATTGGCGGTTTTGCCGAACGTCGCCTATATATTTAATATAAATTTTAATATTATTATATAAACAGAAAATCTTTGAAGGAAACACAGTACACCGGTCATGAACGGAATGGCGTACGGCGTCGTCCAAAGGAGATATCATTTCTGAATTCGATGAGCGATAGACGCCATCAGACGCAATCTCACGTTGAATAGAAAATCAACGGTATCAAATTTTAAGAATAAGACAAGCATGTGGTTCATCAAACATATCGTCCTATTCATGCCTGGAATTTATCGTTGAAACGGGTTTAAGTCAATGATGGACATAATAATAATCCATAAATCATGGCTTTCCAATCTTATTTCTTTGTCGCCTAGAGGAGTGCTGGTCTGTTTTATCAAGAATCTTTTTTTCGTGGGAATACTACTACTTCTCCATATTATATTTTGTTGATGGTAAATGGGTAAACCGTTCGGTCTAATTACAGGCATAACTCAGTGAGTACATCAAGTGAAGCTCCAGAGATTCTACCCTAGAACTTCATTCTAGCAAACAACGGATTTAGTTCAACATGAAGTTTATAACTTTATATAGACACAGCTAGAGAGTGGAACTAACTACCTCAATCATGCTAGGTAGTGAGCAAATCAATGCACCAATAAGAGTAGTTGAAAGTAAAAGAAATTATTATTCCATTGATATATGTTTGCTAAGTATGATGTACATGTGTAATTTCTTCCATGCTTTAATATGGAGTTGACATGTGGCATTAAAAAAAACATGAATAAGAAAAAAAAAATCAATATCAAAAGGCACTTTAAGTATTGTGAACAAAACATATCCCTATTCTTATTACACATACGAGGGAGATTGTAATTCTTTCAATGCTCAAGGAATTTACAAAAGTAATAATAACAAGTAAAATATTTCAATATCAATATATATATAGAGAGAGAAGAAAAAAAAGTGTATTTCAAAAAAATAAATATACATTTTTTTTTGTCCCTCTCAAAAATGACCATCTCTAAAACTTTATACTATTTTTCTTCCTATACATAACAATTCTTCATCAAAATATTTCTCACATTTCCTTTCTCCCTTACATCATATACTCAAAAACATAATTGGCTTTAGGGCTAGAAAAGAAAAGACATATCCCCCCAGGGCTGTACTTCATAGAATTCCTGAAAAATAAAAGCACCATCAACCAGTGTGAGAGATTCCTTTGATAACTTGTCTGTCGCGGAGTTGAGCTCCCTGTAAATATGACATCATGAAAACCACTCCAATTCTGATAGAAATGTACAAATCCGCGACATCATCATCTTGAAACTCACCACCTGCAATGGATACTTTCCATTAACCTAGTCAATTATAACCTTTGAATCCCAAAAAATCTGAACTTTCCTCAAGTTTAAAGAGTTTACCACATAAAGTAATGCCCACAGATCTCATAACTCTTCTTTTGTATTAGTTGCAAACCTTGGTGCATATCGTACTTTAAATAAATGTGTTTTTAGAATACATATAACACTGCCCCTGCTCCACATCGCGACGAGTGTCCTTGGTTGGCCCCATCAAAATAACCCCATGGTGTGCCTCTATCTAAAGAATGCTTGAATATCTTCTTAATCTTCAGGATTTTTTCCTCATACTTAAATTCCTAAGCTAGCTTCGAAACCAGTCCAACTACAACCCCTAGAGGCATATACTTATCCTGGAAAATACATACATTTTGTGCCCACCAATTGAAATAAATTAAAAATAATGGAAAGGAGGAATATTCCTCATTGCTAGCGTCATCCTTCCATTTTTTTTTATCCATACACAGAGTTCACTTTCCAGCATCTAGATACAAAATTTTAGTGCAAATGAAGCTTTTACTACCACCCTCTGAGTGAAAAAACATGAGACAAATAGATGATGGGTTGTCTCTTCGTCAACCTTGCACATAGTGCATCGAACGGGTCCTATCCATCCCCTCTTCATCCCATTATCCCATGTAAGAACTTTATTTTCCATCGATAGCCACATTAGAATCTTCACCTTTAATGGAGCATTAACCCCTAGACATAAGGCCGCCACCATTTATTGGCACCCTCAAATTATTTCTCTGCTAACGAGAGATAGCACATCTTTGTTGTGTAGCTCCCCGACTTCTTTTTTTATCACCCAACACAATGAATCTTCTTCCTCCTCATTTAGATTGATAAAATTTGAAGTCATGAGACATGTATAGACCTCACATTCCTCTTTTATTTCCTCCTCTAAATCAATAATTTCTTCAAACTGCTATGCACTTCGCCCAATACAGTTGAAATCCCCCGCTCTAGCATCCCAAACATAGTAGATCCCTCTTTCATGTAAGTCTGAAACCAGCTCCTCAAAGAGATTAAAACCCAGGCCCGAATTAACCCATGTGTCCTCTCCAAGTCTAATGTTTTTCCCATTGCCTACTAACCATGCTAGCCAATCTCTAATCATTGGAAACACTTCGATCATATATTTCCACCATAATGAATCATTTACCCTCAACTTTCTTAGCATCCTGATCCATTCCACAACCGACAAAATAGGAAAATATTTTGAGGATCGAACTCGACCCTATAACATCTGATTGTGGATAAGTTTCTATAAACTTTTTGCTGCTAAATATTTGCAAAACCAAAAGATATTTTTAATGCCCCAGCCACCAAGCTCCTTCGACGTAGAAATACGAGACCACTTTACTAAAGAGATATCTCTTGGTATCCTTTGCCCCATATAAAGGAAATGAAATAATATTTTCCTTATCCTATAGAGAATTCATTTTGGTATTTTGGAAATAGTTTCCCAGTGCACCACAATACTATTGAGCACCATTTTCAACAAAACTAGTCTTCCTCCTCGAGAGAGCTGACCTTGTGCCCAAGACGACATCCTTGCTTGAATATTTTTTATGAGCCATAACCAATCATCAAAGGAGTAGGATTTCAATTTAAGTTCGAGCCCAAGGTAATTGAGCCCTGTTTCGATGCTATTACATGCAAATGGGAGAATCTCTCTTAATTGCATTTTGACTTCCTCCCATAATTCATTGAAATACAAATTTGTTTTTACCAAATTAATTCACATTCTAGTTGCATTGCAAAAGGAGTCCACGATGTCTTTCCAAGATTTAAACTTTTGTACTAACCCTGCACCAAAAATAAGCACATTATCAACGAATAATTGTAATGCCCCATATTTTGACCTTAGATAGTTAAAACTTTGATATTACTCTTCTTAGTAATTCATTGCTTAGTAGCTATTTGAACTTAGTTAGATTGATATAGACATTTGAGATGCGTATATATGGACCTATTTATGTGTTGCATAATGTTATTTTTATTGTTATATGTTCATAATGATGATATGGAATTTTGGTACATGGATACTAGTTCAAGTTATGTTGTGAATGCATCACAGATGCAAGGCATGATACAAATAAATATACATTTCTTAGTTGAATGTTAATACATATATAGACTCTTATATGAAATTGTGGTGTATATGCATGTATATGATTTATTGGGGAACTAACCAATAGGTTGATGAGCTATGTGATAGCCAAATGACTGTAATGTTGAGGTAGTTTGGATGTTGTAGACATCAAGAAGATACTATAAGCTATAAGTTTCACTTATTATTTAATTTATGATTCAAAATATTGCTATGATCTGTGGTAAGTTTGGTTTTGACAAGACACACATCTTTCTCATAGTGGTTGTTTGATGACGTGACTCTAAGAACAATAGTTTCACAATATGGCTCGATATAGGGTGTTGACCCTAGTTTTATTAGGAGGGGTGGAGATATTTCCCGTTGTGTATCCTACGAAACCTGGAGTTGTGAGAGGGTTGTGTGAAGTCACACTCCCCTAGATGTGTGATGGTGACTACTAGTTTCCTGTTGGGGAAGCTTGGTCGAGATGCATGACACTTCCTCCTACGTGTTCTATATGGAGTTAGGTAAATATAGTTGACGCTCCAACATTAGTCCAACATAGGAAAGGATAGGATGGGAGTGTAAGTAGGTTAGGAAGAATGCTTCGATGCTAGTTGAAAATACTGATTGGGGATTAGATGTTCCATTCTTGTTCCAAAACACTGATTCTTATTCCTTTTTTATATTTTAAGTGTAATGATTAATTATTGACGAATTCTTGTACTTTTGTTTGTTAAAATTATCGAATGACGCATTCGTTGCCGTGCATGACTTGGTGTGATCATACAAGAACTATGAATTAGAGGTAGTGAGTGTTTATCATTAATACATATGCGGGCTATGTGTCCACTAGCTACACACAAATACCCTACACATGTACACTAGTACAATTAATTAATGTATTAATTATTAAACTAGATTATTAAGTATTTAATTGAATGATTTAATGGATATGTGAATTATATTACATTAAAAAATATCTAGTAGCATTAAATACCTTCTTTGTCTTGGATTGACAGTTGATATGATGAATCAAATGAGTATGGTGGGTTGTCATGTAGATTTTGGGGAAAATTGCCAAGTTGCATTTATGAGCTAGCATGAGAAGAAAGATTTTGTATTTTCTTTATTGTTATTTTATGTAAGTCATTTATATTTTAATTTATTTTATATTTTCCCGAAATTCTAGATAGGGGAGGTTGATGGCTAATAATGACACTGGTTGAGGATACTTGGGGAAGGGGGGTATGGAAACTTGATAAATAGGAAGATGAATTGATGATGAGGGGGAAGAGGTTGAGAGGTTGAAGCATGTTGACAGGCTAGATAATTCTTGGAAGATATATTTTTTGTGATGGTCTTCTTAGAACATATGTGCTTTGTTGTTCTTGGAGTCATGAGCACGGAAGGGCAAGAAACCAAAATATTTCTTGGAGCTAGGAATCCAACTATGATCCTAGTTGCCTAGGAGGATAATTATGTTGTTTTAGTCTGGGCAGGCGGGAAAAGAATGCTTGGAAGCATATTCCTACTACTAGCAAGGATACATTGCAACTGATCATCTTCATCAGACTATGGAGGAGGTATTTTGTTAGTATGCATTCATTATGTTTATGAAATTTTACATAAAATGAAAAATCTAAGTTTACATCAAATATCTTAATGCATATATGTATAAATTGTCACTTATTAATTCATAGTCTCTCATAGAGGGGCATTACATTTGGTATCAGATCTTAGGCTCGAACTCTAGGACCAAAAGGGCCACCATGTTTGTGTAAACTACCATAAATAAATAGTAAACTGATTGCATACTACATTTGGAGTCGTGGGCTAGGGTAATTAAATTGCAAGGTCATGAGCATGAAATTCTCCTACAATCAAGGGGGAGTTATTATTACTTAGATAGTATAATAGCTAACACAGTTACATAGTTTTTCTGAAATTCAAGGAAATCTTAAACATCATTTCCTATCAAAAAAAATACTTGGAAATGTTCATAAAATATCGAACAAGGATCATTGGTCTCCTCATATTTGGATGCCACAAACATGGAAGTTATCCCAACAAGCTACAAAACGATTCCTGTTAAGTCTCTTGGGATGAAGGATATCCATCCTTCAAATTTAAAACATTGAAAAGAACAAAGTAGGCATGATGCCATATTTTTAGTCCACCACAATAATCCAGTCTACCACAAAATCTCTCATAATGTGATTTATGTCAATTTTAGTAGGCATGCTCTTTTGAGGCTCACAAATAAGGACCTCTACTTTCGCAGTGGAAGCTAGATATATCTTGTATATATTCAATAACAACCAATGGATTTCCCTCGTCACCTTCATCAATGGTAAGCATTGGGTTCTCCATTGCCTCTATTTCCATTTCATAGCTTTCATCTGTATCCTCCTTCAAAAACAAAATTTCTTGATTCACTCTATGTTGTTTTTCAAGCTTTCAATGTTTTCCACCCACATCCATCTATGTAGGTATTTGTTTCAAATCATATGGCCAACCATTTTGAACTCCTATACTCACATACCTATTTGTTCTTGCTCCATGTGATTATTTTCCTATGGGAACAAAACAAAATCTCCAAACAACCTATCTATATGATGTTTTCATCCCGCAATGACTATTTGTTTAATTCTGGTTTCTATAATTGGACCCTAAGTTTATACCAAACCATGTATGACTGCACTAGCTACCTATCAATTGATCTCAGTCTAGGAAAATTCAACAGTAAACCAACAAACAATCTCAATGTAGAAAGTGCCTCAAATTCACTATAGAATGACCTATGAAAAACAAGGACTCAAAATGAGACCCACAAAGAGATCAATCTGTGGATCTCAAATAATTCATCTGAAAATTCTAATTAACCTAAAGGAATTTGTGTAAAAAAAAATTTGTTGCAAAAACTCAAGCCATTTTGCATACGGTCAAGGATGACTATAACTCGAGTTTGTTACACTGCTTTTTCTCAAGGGTCATAATGAATTTAAAATTATCAATATATATATGGTGAATTGAGGATGGTCTCGTAGTCATCCATAGCATATATTTCACCAAGCAAGTATGAAGTCTAGCCAACAAGAGCTAATGCTTCACCTAGGTGGTATAAGCTTTTTATGTGTTGTATTTATGCTTCACATTCTTCCTTCAAACTAGCAACGAAAGCTCAATAGTTATTTCTTAAGTAGGGCTCTTAAGGGACAAGGTCGCTTGATCATCCATCATACAATATGTTCCAATCCTTGTATCTATATGATATTGAAAATCAATAGAGTTATACAAATTTTTATGTTTTACACTAGGGTAATCCTTATACTTTCTTGGGATTTTGATCATAGTATTGTGGTTGCATACATCACTTGGAAATTGATACCCATATCAAAGTCTTTGATATTCACATAATTTCAACCTATCTGGTCAAAAGAAGGGGTGAAATTAGCCAAGTAGCAGGGTCTCTCGTGTTACAATGACATTGGTCATACTTTGCACAAGCTGGTGCAATTTCTAGTCATATAGATATGCACATATGAATGCCACCGTTGTGATGGTATGTTGGAAATATTAATGTAAACAATGGTTTTACCTTCATTATTTTTTGGTTGGTTGAAGCTTTCCTAAGTAATGAAAATGAACATTGGGCAAGCTAGCGTTGAAGTTATTAAAATTAAAATAAATTATTAATATTGTTGTTGAATATTGCACCCAAGGATGATAATGTGTGAAACCAGTTATCATTTGATCATATTTGTATTTCACTGTGTGTCTGCACATATGGATAGTCAATGTCAACCAAGAAAAGCACCTCCCAATATGTAGACTTATCTTGAAATAGAGTAGGACAAAAAAAACCAAGTGAAATCAAGTTATGTTCAGATAATGACTCATGATGTTTTTTTTTAAATGTTGGTGAAGTTACCCTCTTTGTCCTAGTAAGGGTCTTATCAACAGGGGGTCATAAGTAGAATATAGACCAACCAAACTACTCAGAAGTACATTGAAGCTAATGAAAGATGGGATTTGCTATGAGGTGCTAGTGTTGATGAGCTTATTATGATCCTTGAGGTAAAACTATTATGATGATATGTTGCAACAATAAGCTATTGAGAATATGACAAATATAGCGTTCTTTGTTTTACAGTTTTCTTATCAAATAATGAAATAATCAGGTTTTTTCTGTAGCCTGTATTATTCAAGTAAGTTTAGGCTACCTAGAGTGGTGGTAAGAAAGTGATCACAATATTATTTTCAACTCATGAGCTACTGGTTTCAACTCATGTTTAGCAAGTTTATTTTTGTATTTTAGTTCTTCTGTACAAAATGGTAACACTTAGTATGACAATAAACATGTAGATTTCAATTTAGCCAAACAATACTTCTTTTTAGAGATTCATAAACACAAAAGCTTAATCCAGGAATTTTGCATGAAGTAGTTTAGTGTCACCTGCATTAAGGACCCCTCTCCCCCCCCCAAAAAAAAAACTGAATTTGATCATTACCAGGTTTTCCAAAGGAAAACAACCTTTGCCAATAAATTATCCTATTTATGATATATTTTTTTCATAGGCCCTTTACAAATATTTATTTTATTCTAGTAAACTAAGCCCATCCTAAATCTACAGTAATGCATAAGCTAAAAATCGAGAACAAATTAGAACAATTTATTGACAAAAAAATTATGGTTCATATTATCATTGTTTCACAGTGAAGTGGCGAATAGAGGATGTGGTCTTGATGCATGAAAACTTTCAATTTTAAGATGGAAATGTTATCCATAATGGGAAAAGAGAACGTACGCGGCCCCATAAAAACCAAAATGCAACGAGCGTGTATGCAAAATAAGATATACAAAATGAAGTTGGACCTAGAATAAAATTGTATAACTTCAAAGAGTATGAGAGACAAACATGAACTATAAACATATTTTCTTATTGTGTTGATAGACTCTTTTTATAACATCAAAGAGTATGAGAGAGATGTGTAATTTCTTTCTTATTAATTTAAAAATTACAATAACAAAAAAAAATCAATTTCTAAATAAATTATATCTCTCTTATATATCATCCCTCAACCCTCATGTTTGAAAGCAATTCCATGAAGAGTACAAGCATTTTCAAACAAGACACACATATTCAATAATGTGAGCCCAGAACCTCCTTTCATGCGAAATTATAAGTTTGGGGCATCACTTGAATATATGTTGGCAGATGATGGCTTTTCCAGTTTCTTCATAGCGCTCACAATATGTTCCAATAGGAACAATAAGATACATGTCTCAACTTTTGGATCCTACAAATATCTAGTAAGTTTTGTTCAATGGCATCCAATGAAAACTCATTTTAGTGGGAAATACCAACAATTCATCTCTTACCATATACAATTCAATTAACTCAAAGCATTGCCAACTTTGTTACTGGTGAGGCTTGAAAGTCAAGAGATAGGCTAATTGTTTTTCAATTTTTTTTAAACAAAAGGAGAAGTGCATCATTTATAAATGTAGCAAACTCCGCTATGTCGACCACACAATCAAAATGCTATGTGATCACTCAAGAAATGCATTCATTCATTACTTATCATCATTGTTTCTCAAGCTTAGTGGAAGATTTTTTTAATGAAGATGCGACGTCTCTCACTCCTCTAACAACATTAATTTGTGAATATTTAGGTGGTAACAGTTTCTATGCATTATGACAAAAGTGTGAGTCTTTCTAGATGGAACATAATTAGAAAAGGTCAATACAACCCCATTTTTCTTCTCGATTAGAGAGATATCCTTTATTTTAAGGATATTGATTTATACTAGGAATCACATGTGAATTATCTTGATGCAAGAAGTTCTAAATATTTGTTACAACATATTGATAAGACTATCAACTCAGGAGAGGTGCTCCTACTACACATTTTGTATAGAGTGGTTTCCTTTAACTATTATTAGAAGGCGGGAGAAGAGAATGGGAATCTAGGTCTTAATCATTTCCAGGATATCCTTCACTTGGATCGAACTATCAATATCAGAAAAACAAATCTAATAATGTTGTTTTCCCACTGTTTGTGGGAGAAACTTCAGATTTAAACACTTTTCAATAGACAGATATTGGCACATTAATTTCCAATGTGAATCGATCTGAACCAGATGTAACATCCTTCTCTTGCGAGCACATGTTATTGACTTATTCTTTGAGGACACTTACATTGAAGTGATCCGGTTATAGTATATGGTTATCTGTTTCACTTATGGATTCTTATGATGACATTGATGGATTATGATTTATGTTGTTTTGATATCTATGTATTGACAAATGCTATTTACAAGTTTCCCCTGAGTGTGCATGACACTTGATAGATTGAGGATGTTGATGACAACAATGGACCTCCTTAGACACCAGATTGAGTCACGGAGTGGATTGTATTGTTTTGAGTATTTCATTTATGCATATGTGACATATGATCGGTTATATTATGATGTTGTTTATGGATCATTGACAATGTTTTGTTAATGAATGCAGGCTGACAAATGATTTCTAATTTGACTCACATAATGAGTAAAGGGGCCATGCACAGAAACTAGATATTGAGATAGACTGAGATAGTCCACGATTACCTAGTTCGATTACTGAGGGGTTAACGATTATCTAGTTTGAAATGTCCACGATGTCGTGAGGGAAGACTGAGACAGTCGCTCACGAAGATTCTAAGGGGAACGCCATAAGGTGGGGTCCTTATTCTTTATAAGTCCTTAGTCTCTCACAAGGTCACCCGAATGGAATGATGACTCCAGGGGTTGTAAAACTACCAAAACAAGTCAAAGGTGAGTGACACCCTTGGAGCACAGAGTGCGTCTTGAAGGGAATGTCGCGTAATTTAAAATTTGAATCAAAGGCGAGTAACACCCTTGGAGCACTGAGTGCGTCTGGAAGAGCACGTCGGGGAATTAAAAATTGAGTCAATGAATCTAGGTGGCCTAAAAAAAATTGAGAGAGTGTTAAACCTTGTAAAATCTTAAGAAATGTCGAATTAATTAATTAATTAATCAATTAAATAATGAATTTATTAATCATAATCCCTACAAGAGTATAAGCTTTTGCAATTAAAAATTTAGTTAAGCCTAAGTATAAGTTAGTAAGAAGACTAAAAACTAATTTTATAAATTAAATGTGAGGGGATGAAGTATATCAATTTAAGAATTCAAGGTAAACAAAATAAATCTAAAGATTGATTAATACACATATGTGCAAGTAATTACCAAATTGGAATTTAAGGTGAGAATGGAATAAAGCTAAAGAAATGGGTATGCATAGAAAGGAATCAAGAGTCTAGCTAACATTAGTCTAACTAGGAGAAGATTCCTATTTTAACTCAAATCAGTTTTAGAAATGTGTCAGTCATTAATTGGAGATAAGGGGAATAAAGAGACAATATGAGTGATTTAAGGAGCGTTTTTAGGAAGTGTGAGGGAAATTGAATTTTATTGAAATAAAAAGTGGATTTAATTGTGCAAATTGGGGAAAGGGTGACAAGTGTAAGGGGGAGATAATTCTAAATTATTTTAATTAAAAAGACGATTTAAGTGTGCAAGTGGGGATGAGTTATGAGAAAATTATATAAAACAAATGGCTAAGTTGAGAGATGGATCACACTGGTTAAGGGTAAGGTTATGCTGCAGAAATTTTGACGGGTTTTTCTTGTGAGAGTTGGGATACCCAGCTTGAGAGAGAGTGGTGGCTCTACCTTATGAGGTGAGCTGGGAGCTAGAGGATTTCTGCTTGTGTGTGTGTGTGGCTCCTTTGTGGCTTGGGGGCTAAGGGGGAAGAAGAGTACCCTATCATTGCCTGGGAGGTACCGGTGAAGTCTCAACGGTTAGCAAGCGGATGGAGGAAGGGAACGTCAGTCGCCAAGGATCTACTTCAAGCCTATCTTCACCCATTATGACATTTTCATTTGGAATTTGCATTTTATTAAGATTTTATTGTATATATGGTTTTTGAATTGTTGATAGTGGTAATGGATTTCTAATATTGGAATGACAAGCTTCCTTGATGATTGTGTATTGTAGAAAGGAATTACTAATGAGTCTGCAATTTTAACTCCAAACTAAATCTTGATTTCTTATTCATTGTTTTCCCTTTTTTTCAAATTGGGGATAATCTCTGCATTTTTATATAAGAGTTTGCTTGCATTTGTACATAATAACTCACCTGATACCTCTGCATTTTTATTGAATCTGGATTTGCGATTCCCTTAAGGATTAAGGATTTACCTCTACATTTTTATTTGTATCTGGATTTGTGATTCCCTTAAGGATTTAAGGATTCACCTTTGCGTTTTTATTTGTATCTGTATTTGTGATTCCCTTAAGGATTTAAGGATTCACCTCTGTGCTTTTATTTGTATCTGGAGTTGTGATTCCCTTAAGGATCTAAGGATTTACCTCTGCGTTTTTTTATTGAATCTGGATTGCTATTTCATTAGGGATTTACCTCTGCGCTATTGAATCTAGATTGAGATTTCATTAAGGAATAACATCTGCATTTTTTTATTGAATTCGAATTGTGATTTCATTAGGGATTTACCTCTGCGCTATTGAATATGGATTGAGATTTCATTAAGGAATTACCTTTGTGTTTTTGAATCTGGATTGCGTTTTTCCTTGTACCAATTTGCCTAGCATTGGAATTCGCCAAGTGATTTTTTTTTCTCTTGTATAAACCTCTGCGTTCTTGCAAAATCTATCTCTGCATTTTATCCATAACTAGACTGCATTTTTTTTCCTTCTTCCTCAATGGTATGCCAGGGATTTATCTCTGAGATTTGTTTTATAGCTAGACTGCATTTTTACCTTCTTCCATAATGGTATGTGCCAAGGATTTATCTCTAAGCTTTGTTTTATAACTAAGCTGCGTTTTTTTTTACCTTCTTCCTCAATGGTATGTGTCAGGGATTTATCTCTGAGCTTTGTCTTATAACTAGAATGCATTGTTTTTTCCTTCTTCCTCAATGGCGTGTGCCAAGAATTTATCTTTGAGCTTGTTTTATAACTAGACTACATTTTTTTTACCTTCTTCCTCAATGGTATGTGCCAGGAATTTATCTCTGAGTTTTATTTTAAACTGGACTGCATTTTTTTGGTGCAAAATTATGGTAGAACATCAACACCCATTCTCCTGGCGACTTTTCTTCCCCTTTGAAACCTCTAGTAGAACATCAACACCCATTGGGAAAACATAATTCTTTTAGAATGCTTAACTAGGAATTGGAAGAAGTCGATATGGATGTTGTTACAAGACTAGGGACTTTCAAAGAAAATGAATTTATTTTTATTGTAGTATATACATTTATTTTCGTGGTAGTATATACATTAAACATGGAGGTACCATTTTTCAAATCAATATTACTCAAAGAGAAAGTTATATATCCCTTAATTTTCTTTTGATAAGTGGTAATATTCCACAGTGTACAAATGTCATAGTTTCAATTTAAGCTACAAATTTTACTTTCAAATTTTTAAGGAACCTATTTCAATATTCTTGCATTGAGTTGTCTTTTAGTGCATTATATCTTATGGAATCCAATGGATATATACAAAGAGTAATATAAAGTATGGGATGTGTGATCCATATTCATGGAATGGATCAACCCTAAGGTTGGGAATATTATCTTCACCTGCACAATTTGTCTATAACAATGGTTTCCACCATTCATTGAAGGAGATCCCATTTGAATCATGACAAAGATGAACTTAAAACTCACTCTTCAGGTGGAAAAATTTGGAAGTCAAAAAGATTCAAGATAGTGGAATATTAGAGTAAATTGAAATCATATTAAATAAAGTGTATGAAAGCAATAAAACCTACACAAAAAGAGATAATAGCTTTTCCAATAAGAAAAATATATAATCAAATTTTCACGCTAATAAGAAGGATTTCTTCAAGTAAATCCAAACAAAAGTTCATAATGATTTGGAAAATAGAAAAAGATAGCACCAAGATATTATTGACATTTTCAATATTTTAATATACATAAATGCAATAACTTACACATTGGTTTTACTACATGATCAAGACCATATATTTTAATTACATATGAACAAACATATATCTCAATGATCTTACTATTCGATGAATTGTGTCCCTCTATCCTCCATAATAACTTACACATTGGTTTTACTACATGATCAAGACCATATATTTTAATTACATATGAACAAACATATATCTCAATGATCTTACTATTCGATAAATTGTGTCCCTCTATCCTCCATAATAGTTGCAGTCTTTTATAACAATGTTTAGTTCATGATATTAGAATTTTTCATCTCTTCAAGCCCTTGGAATGCTTCCATGAACAACAACACATAAAAGTCACATTTCCAATTTGATTAGTCGTGCGCCCTGGAAGGAATGTTTCTTTATGTTCAATTCAGTAATTAGATCATGCACGCACCTTGAAAATAATGTTGATATATTGTTTAATTCAGTAATTGATTAATCATGCACCTTGAAATTAAATAGATGTTTTCTTTTGCGCCATGAAAACAAAATAAAGTCGATTACACTCGTGCCTTAAATTATGTTGTTATACGATTGATTAAGCCCTTATAATCTCTTGCGCCTTATAAAATAAAGTTGATTACACTTGCGCCTTTAGAGTAATGTTGACATATGATTGATTAGTAATTATATTATCTTGCACCATCAACAATAATGATGTTGATTGATTGAGCTAGTTGGTTTTGACTTGATTGTGTTAGTGGGATTTAGACACCTCCTTGTTCTTTAGAACATTCGCCAACCCTGAGACCTTAAGTGGTCAAAATAAATCGGATGAATCCTAGGCTTGAGCATTTCTTATGTGTCTTGGAGGTCCTAACCTTGTAGGGTAGGTTGGGCGGGTAGTTCCTTAAATGCTTAGTGACATGGTTGATCTTTCAATTGTATATTGCTTCAGTCGAACGTGTTGTGTTTAATTGTGTTGCTCCTAATGTTTATGCATTGATTCACGTCGTTGTTAATTATGTTAATGCTTGGATGTGTCATTATTTTCTTATGATGATGTGTAACTTGTGATGTTATTAATTATGTCATGACGATTTAGTTTTCTAATGAAAAAAAAAAACCTTTTTCCCATCACTGTTTGTTGTCGCAACGGAGGGATGTCACACCAAAACTCTAATTCCTTTTATGGGGAGATCGGTTCAACCTCCTTTCAATGGATTTATTTTCCCCATCTGTGCACTCATTGTGCTACATGCTTTTAATTTCAATGGAAAATAGACTATCTCTTGGTTTCGTGTGTATAAATCTTGGACTTAAATTTGATATGGAGATGATTAATGGTTCGAACAGAAAATTTAGTAGAAGCATGGCTACCTTGAGGCTTTGAGGGCACAACTACTCCTTATGTGATTGATCGCCAATAAAGATATTCATTAAATTATATTAGAGTTTTAAAAATGATAAAAAATGCTCATAATAATATAGTAACATAAAAGTAATCTTTGATTATATATATATATATATATATATATATATATATATATATATATATATATACTATTAGTTCCCTAAAAATTATGTAAAGAAAACTATTAGTCATGAATATGATTTTTTTTTCATTATTGCTTAGAAGATTAGCCAAGGCAAGGTTGTATGTACCACATATGATACACACATTTCAATGAGGAGGATATAGTAAATATTTAATTTTGAGAAGTCTGTTCTACATTTCATTGGCAACTATGGATACACCTCATAGGTTTTATGAGTGCTATCTTATACTGTGTGTTTCAATCCCTTTATGATCTAATGCCAAACCTTGAAGTAGTGGCAAATTTGAAGTATGGATTAGAATGGTGAGACAAATGAGTTGTCTTCCTTATTGAAAGATTTTAGGATACTGTGAATAAATCAAATTGTTGATTAATCTT
>ML776633.1:1924250-1943962 GCA_009831015.1 Picea engelmannii
CCAACAGGTTGACGAGCTATGCAATAGAAAAATCATTGTAATGCTAAGGTAGTTTGGATTTTGTAGACATCAAGAAGATAGTGTATGCTAAAAGTTTCACTTATTCTTTAATTTATGATTCAAAATGTTGCTATGATTTGTGGTAAGTTTGGTTTTGACAGGACACACAACTTTCCCCGAGTGGTTGTTTGATGACGTGAATATAAGAACACTAGTTCCACAATATGGCTCAATATAGGGTGTTAACCCTAGTTTTATTAGGAGGGGTGGAGGTATTTCCCACCATGTATCCTCTGAAACCTGAAATTGTGGGAGGGTTCTGTGAAGTCACGCTCCCATAGACGTGTGATGGTGACTACGAGTTTCCTGCTAGGGAAGCTTTGTCAAGATGAATGACACTTCCTATTATGAGTTCTATTTGGAGTTAGGTCAATATAGTTGACGCTCCATCATTAGTATACTAAAGGAAAGGATAGGATGGGAGATGGAAGTAGGTTAGGAAGGAAGGATGCTTCAATGTTAGTTGAAAATACTGATTAGGGATTAGATGTGTGACTCTTGTTCCAAAACACTCATTCTTATTCCCTTTTTATATTTTAAGTGTAATGATCAATTATTGAAGAATTCTTGTAGTTTAGTTTGTTAAAATTATTGAATGACGCATTTGTTGTTGTGCATACCTTGGTGTGATCATATATGAACTATGCACTAGAGGAAGTGATTGTTTAATATTAGTACATGCGTGGGATATGTGTCTACTAGCCCCACACACATACCCTACACATGTACAATTAATTAATGTATTAATTATTAAAATAGATTATTAAGTATTTAATTGAATGATTTAATGGATATGTGAATTATATTGCATTCAAAAATATCTAGTAGCATTAACCTTCTTTGACTTGGATTGAAGGTTGATATGATGATTCAAATGAGTATGGTGGGTTTTCATGTACATTTTGGGGAAAATTGTCACGTATATGAGCTAGCATGAGAAGAAAGACTTTGCATTTTATTTATTGTTATTTTATGTAAGTCATTTATATTTTAGTTTGTTTTATCTTTTCCCAAAATTCTAGATAGGGGAGGTTGATGGCTAATAATGAGGGTGGTTGAGGATACTTGGGGAAGGGGGTTATGGAAACTTGATAAATAGGAATATGAATTGATGATGAGGGGGATTCAGTTGAGAGGTTGAAGCATGTTGCGAGGATGGATAATTCTTGGAAGATATATTTCTTGTCATGGTATTCTTAGAGCATATGTGCTTTGTTGTTATTGGTTTCACGGGCACAGAGGGCCAAGAAATCAAAATATTTCTTGGAGCTAGGAAGTTGGCTAGGCTCCTAGCTAGATGGAAGGATAATTTCGTTGTTTCACTCTGGGCAAGAGGGAAAAAATTTCTTGGAAGCATCTTCCTACTACTAGCAAGGATACATTGTAACTGATCATCTTCAACATACTATGGAGGAGGTATTTTGTTAGTATGTATTCATTATGTTTATGGAATTTTACATAAAAAGAAACTTGGAAGCATCATTATGTTTGTTAGTATGTATTCATTATGTTTATGGAATTCCTCTTCCTATTTATAAATTCTAGATAGGGGAGGTTGATTGCTAATAATGAGGATGGTTGAGGATACTTGGTGAAGGGGGTTATGGAAAATTGATAAATAGGAAGAGGAATTGATGATGAGGGGGAGTCAGTTGAGAGGTTGAAGCATGTTGCGAGGATGGATAATTCTTGGAAGATATATTTCTTGTGATGGTATTCTTAGAGCATATGTGCTTTTTTGTTATTGGAGTCACGGGCACAGAGGGCCAAGAAACAAAAATATTTCTTGGAGCTAGGAAGTTGGCTAGGCTCCTAGCTGGATGGAAGGATAATTTCGTTGTTTCACTCTAGGCAAGCGAGAAAAAAATTCTTGGAAGCATCTTCCTACTACTAGCAAGGATACATTGTAATTGATCATCTTCAACATACTATGGAGGAGGTATTTTGTTAGTATGTATTCATTATGTTTATGAAATTTTACATAAAAAGAAAAATCTTAGTTTACATTAAATATATTAATGCATATGTGTATAAAGTATGACTTATTAATTCATAGCCTCTCATAGAGAGGCATTACAATAACAAATGAGTAAGGATTTTTGATGTAGAAATATTAAGGATTTTGATAAGTCCTTTCCTTCGAGTGTGATTGATTAGATTGCACAACCCTTTTGCAACAATGAGGAAAATAAAGGGAGATAAAGGGCACCACTGTTGAAGGCCCCTATAAGAACAAAAGGTAGCGGGAGGACAGACATTTATAAGCATCACAAAGGATGAAGACTCAATGCAATCCTTTGATCTAATTGACTATGTTTAAATTTAACCCCATTTGGACTAGAGCTAACCGAACAAAAGTCTAGTTAACATTTTCATAAGATTTGGATAGGTATAACTTCATAATTGTGGAGGGGATATTCTGAAATTTGATAGAATGCAGATATTCCTAGGTTAGAGAAGAAACATCATGAATTTGACATTTGTGAATAAAACCATATTTTCTTCAGACAATAATTTCTCTAAAAATGGGCTTTAAATAATTGGCTAAGATCTTGGGGATGAGCATATATATTAGATTGTAGCATGAAATTGGTCGGAATCCCTTGAAAAAAATCGATTCTTTTTTATTTGGGATTAAAGGTAGAAAATTAGAATTAAAGGATTCGAGGGCCACTTTTAAGAGATTGGATTTTAACAACTCATAAAATCCTATGTAGAACTCTACATTCAAACCATTTGGACCAAGACTCTTACTTTTTGAAAAGAAGAAGGGGTTGACAAAATTTCCTTTTTAGATATCTCATCTTGAAGAGATTCATTCATCTCCACTGAGATGGAATTCATAAACATGGATATGACCTTTAGAATTTCAGGAATAGGACATCTTGATGTCTCCTTAAAAATATTTGAGAAAAAATCATTCATTGTTTCAACAATGTCTTCAAATGAGGAACCCAAACGACCTCTTGAATCCTTTATCTCGCATATGGAATTGATTATTTTTCATTGGATTGTAAACTTATGGAAATATTTTGTGTTATTGTCTCACTCCTTTAACTAGGTGGCTCTACTCTTGAGGAACCATTTGGTTTCCTTGTAATCTAGCAAGTATTTCATTTTTTGCAATAACTCACTCAAAGCTAAGCTATCCTCTTCTGATAGTTGATCATCCTAGATGTTTATCATCAACACACCTAACTTATACTCCATTTCCTAAAGGAGCGAGGTCATTTTTCATTGAAAGCTTTGGCCCATTGAGTGGTTGTTTTTTAAACTTTTGCAATGTTTTCTATGAACTGGTGCATATAGTATCAATCATCAATACTAACAAGGGGCGACCATGAAGAAAGTATTATCCTTTTAAAATCCTCCTCCAAGAGCTAGTCATGATTGAACTTCATAGGGGAAGGAGAATGGGGATTTTTCTTAACGATCTCCAACACAATGGGGATGTGATCAGAGATACCCCCCACAAACACCCAAGATTTAAATTTCCATTGACAATCAATCATCGCTTCTGAAATAAGAAACATTTCAAGACTTTTGGCAAACAGTTCATTACCTTTCCTTCCATTTCTCAAAGTTTGAGTCAATTTTTGGGGCTCTAATTCAATCAAATGGTTCTTTTTCAATCCAGTTAGAAAAAAAATTCTTGGGGGTCTGAACGTGGACGAGATCCAAAAACCTTATTAATTGATAGGGTGAAATTGATATCACCTCCTAAGATGATATTTGGGACATTTAGAAACCTGAGGTTTCTAACCCCTTCCCAAAAAGGAACTTTATCTACATACAACACATATACATTGATTAATCTGAATGAATGATTAAGATAATGGTCAATCAGGTCTACCACAATTCTTGAAGGAAGATGTGAGGAGAACAAATACCTATACCTAGGGTTCTAGGATGAAATTAAACCTCTTAAAAGACCCACTTAGTCAGCAGTACTGAAAAAACAATCACTTAAAAAGCTTCGGATAACCTCTACTTCTTTTACACCACTGCAAATTATTTCCCGTATCATTAAAAAATCAAGACTACAATCCTAAACAAGCCTTTTGATGGAGGGAAATTTAGGACCACACCCAACCCCATGTGCATTAAAATAAAGCACAATAATTTCAAACCCCCTTCCTAGGATCTCCTTGTTGTAAGGGCTTGAACAATAGTGGTTTGTTTACCACATCTAATCTCTTTCAAAGCATGGGATTGGGCTAGGGAAATCAAGGATTTTCTACCCGCAAGATTCACATAACCTTTTTCCAAAGACATCCCCCCAAAACAGAAGACCTCGGGACACTGTTTAGTCTTGGAGCATAACAAATAGTTGAATTTAACAAATGACTTGGAGGAATGATTGGAATAGGAGACCTCATTCGAATGAGAAGGAGTGGAAGGGACTTTTTTAGGGGACACACAATGGGGGGATATGACGGAAGGCCCCACTTTTTGGGAAGAACTTAGAGCTATCAAAGAAGGGACTACCATTGTTATGACCCTAGGACATTTATCAGGAGGGGAAAATGACTTTGTGGTAGGGAAAAGTCACTCATTATTCAAACCTTCATTACGAGCTTCTGTTAATTTTTGTGAATGATTCGAAATAGATGGAGAATGAAAATTACCAGTAGAATGAATTGAATGGTCCAATGGAGAAGAGGCACCTGGGGACACTTCACCTGAAGACTTTTCTTCTCTTAGATAATCTCTTTGTGAGGTTGCCACCTTATCATGAGCGCACTCCTCTAACGGTTATTTTGTCTTCCAATTTTTTTGGAAAGGATGAAAGTGATATGGAAGATTCCTACAGATGTCCAACCTTATGACATATGAAACATATAAAGGGAACCCACTAATAATCAATCAATTTTTTGCATCCATGTGAAATTTCCCCACACCAATTCGATCTCATACAACAATCCTTCCTTTATATCCACTTCTATTTGTACCCATGCCCATCTCTTGTCAGTCTTCTCCTCCCATTTAGGATCACAAGTGATAAACTTCCCAATTTTGTTTCCTATAGAAAGCAAAACCATTTCTTCCCAAAATACCATCGGAATGTTTGGGAGGATGGCCTAGAATTTTGCAGGGGAAAGAGCGTCTCTTTTTGGTTCAAATGAAATATCACATTCCTTTAAAACTATCCCAGAGGGCCCCCATCCACAAACTGTGCTAAAAATATCAACAAATTCTTCCTTGCTATAGAACTTAAAGAATATCCACCCAGATGCTAGTTTATGGAATTTCGGGTGGTACCCCAGTAACCCTGACCAATTATCGCCCAATCGTTCTTTTAATGTCGAACGAGAAACAATTTATCCATAAAATTGACCAACATCTATGCGGCCCAACAGATCAGGGATGGCCCTGATCTCCACATCTTCACCAACCAATGTCTCACACATTTCTTTCTTAACCTTCCAACACTTTGTATTTTTGACCATCTACTCTATCGAATTGGTAGATGGGAAGCCAACCTTGTTGTGAATACTCACACCTTTATTTTCCAAACATGTCGATGCACTGGTTGCATGCAGGGATGGAAAATGTGAAGTATTCTGGATATCCACCAATGCACTAACTCACTTTGGATTGTGAGGTTTGCACTCCAACGAACCTCCTTGGAACCTCCCGCCTACCCAGATTAAATGATCTTTCCACCTTGTATACATTGCCTCGGGAAAGAGACCTCCAAACGCATCCAACAATTCCAAATCATCCAAGTCCACGACCATTTTTGGCTTCTTGATACAAACAAAGGCTTCATATATGAGGAATATATCCTCTCTATCAAAGACATCCTCGTTGTAATCAATTTTGATGTTAGCCATCGGTCCATAACCCTATGGGAACTGACAATAAATTAAAACCTATCAGACTTGTCACCTTCGTGTACCACCTGGCAACCACTCTATGTTGGGAGTTGCCTCATTGCACCTGGTTATAGACTAAGGTTTCATTACATGACCTCTAACCTCCTAGGATATGACATGTCTCTGTAGGCACAACAACTTGGCTCCTTGGGCTATCTGTTGTTCATTGAAAACCTCCAAGAAAATACACACATATAGATTACAACTAAAACAAAAAATTCCTTATTGTCTCGAAAGGTGCTTGTATAATTCCTTCGATTCTCAATATGGAATTGACACGTGACATTTAAAAAAATATTAATGAAAACAAAATTATTTCAGTGTGTAGTATAAATAAAATACTTCAATATGCACATTAAGTAAAATAAATTATATACTAGCATATCCCCGAAGTGGGGGAAAGGGAACTCCGAAAAAAACTATTTTTTATGGCGTTGGCTAAACTTTCTATCTTTTGGGTTTTTTGGCAACAAAACCTGAGGTAACATTGTCAGTGTACTGGAAAAAGTAGGCAGTCACATCGTAGTCCTGGTCCCACCTATCACCGCTACTGGGCTTAACTCAGTTCGATGGGGAAAGGATGGAGGTGAGGTGTAATATCCCAAGTCCGAGCCTCGGTTGTAACTATGAATGTAACATGTTTTGTAGGCTGGTGAGCCAAGTAATTATAAGTTGGTAGGCTTATGTGTTTATTAGGCTAGAGAGCCTAGATGTGAAAGGCTAGGAGCATGTTATGTACGTGTAAATATTCATATTATTAATATAACAACATCACTGTGTGTATACCAACCATGATGAAAGAGTATGTGGGACTAAGCTCCACTAGGTTGGGTAAGGGAAGGGGGTTGAGAGGCTAGGATAAAGGGGCTAATATTAGGGGCTTAACCCAAGGGAATATTATAATGTATTTCCTTAAATTACTAAAGTTTGGGAAATAAACCCAGTTATCCTAAGTTCCTTTGGGGAGAGGAACAAACTCCAAGTGGAGAGGGATGAGCTCCTAAGAGAGCCAGGTGTCAACCTGGGCACATGCAGATTTATGTGGGAATTTCCACCATTGTGGGGGTTCTCTCTGGGCATTGGGGCACTCACAATTTCTCTCACCATCCTCGCTCCCAACATTCTGACTAGGCTAGCCATTCCCCCAATTCACTAATGCACAAAGCAAGAACACAGTAAGTTGGTTTGTCATTGTTGAACCGTAACCATCCTAAACCTCTGCTCAAGCCCGAACTGATATCTTACTGAACATGTACCCTACGGGTTGTGTGTGTGTTTCATTGTGCCCCGCGTTTAGTTTCTGTTGTTTCCATCATAATGCTCAGGTGTTGAGGAGAGGGAGTGAAGGAGCAGGTTGTTAGGCATGTGAGTAACTCTCCCAGGTGAGAGAGTGTGGATCGATGAAGCAGGTTGTCAGGCTTGTGAGAAAATCTCTCCAGGTGAGAGAGTTTTCTGAGGAAGTGAGTTCTCCTGGAGGGAGTCTAGTAGCAGCTACAGAGCTATGAGACTTTCATCTAGCCTATTGTTGAAGCCTTGGAAGGGAGGTGGAGCAGCCAATGGACTGTGTGATATTGAAGGTGCACACTCTTGAGGTGGGATAGGCACGTGGGGAATGAGAGTCTGTGAGCCATGGGCATAAGTGGCTCCTTGGAGGAAATCCTTCCTGTTGTACTGTGCAACTTCCTGTTGTCCCTTCCTATCCTAAGAATCCCTTTCCCGGTGGATTTTAGTCCCAAATTGGGGGCGACCCATTGATGAGAGTGATGAGCAACGTGGTCTAAGTATGGGAGGTTCGTGGGAGGTATGCATGCAGTTGGTGTACTTCAATTAAGAGATAAGTATCATTTATGTGCTTAATGGTTAAATGATGTGATTTAGTGCATGTTTTTTATTCTTGTAGTAATATCATGTGTTTCCCTGCATGTATGTTTTCATGTTCTCTCTATTTATTTTCTTTTAAGTTTATATGTGATTTATTCTACAAAGAGCTCTGCCTGAGGTGACGATACCCAACCTGTTGATGCTCATGGGACGTTACAAAATGTTATCAGAGAAAATGATGTTTAGTTTGTGACGACACTTGACCTATTGGTGGTTGGGGACATTACAAATTGGTATCAAAGCCATGGTTTCAACACTAAGCCATGGGAAGCACTAAGCCATGGTTTCAGCACTAAGCCATGGGAAGCAACCAGTGCTCTTAGAATGAAATCGGAAAATCCTTTTTTTTTTCATTATTATCATCTCTTGTTTGCTTCAACGATTAATTTGAAATGGTCTACTAACCTATATAAATTTGTGTTTTCGAAGTAAATGGCAGTATCTGTCATAATTGATCTCTCCATTGCACACGCTAAAACGATATTTCATCCATTGGACGGGGCCGTACGCCATTCCGTTCATGGTTGGTGGACTGTGTCTCGTGAACAGATTTTCAAAGGACAGACATATTTTCAACATCTAAGTTATAATATTAGAATTCCTATTGAACATCGGTGTCTTATGGCACAATTGTCAAAGAATTAGTTCATAAAAACTAGCAACCCTTCTTCTGTGCCTAAATGTTCTGAACACAAGGCTTATTTATTTTAAAAGAAATAAAAATTGCAAAATTTGAGTGGATTATGTGAAATCAATTGCATTATTAATAGCCCAATGAGTCCAAGATTAATTGATTGATTGATTTTAATGACCTCCACCAAGTTGAATAGCTTAAGGGAACAAGAGAATAACCACTCTAACTCATCTTTACACTATTTTCAATGTTAGATTTTTTTGTTGTGAATCTTGACTAGAAAACTAATAATCTGGTTCATCTTATTCCAATCAAATAGCTAGTTTTTAAGTTGTCTTCATATTAACTGCATATATCATATTAAGCTACACATTCCATGAGAGAAAATTATTTATTTATTTTCTAAACTTAATTAAATTAACATCAACCTTTTGTTCTATAATGCCACTTGGTCTTCTAACTATTCGTCTTGTAAAGTACGAAATAGTCCACATTGCTCTTCTAAAATTAGAAATCTGGTTCAGTAGGTTAATATTCTTCTTTCAAGTCAAGATTTAGTTTTAGCTTTTATACCATGGTTTATGGTTGTATCCATGGTTGATGGTTTCTAAAATATTTTATTTAAATTTTAAATTTTTTTATTTTGAATGATGGATTAGGTTAGAAAATTCAACTAAAAACATTAGGTAAGGCCCAAAACCTTGTTTTTCTTATCTAGAATTATGGTTTAAGGTACAATACTTATTCCTATTTTTAAAATCTTCAAAACCAGGTCCATATTGCTTTATCAATCGGTACAATACCTATTCTTATTTTAAAAATCTTCAAAAAGAGGTCCATATTCCTCTATCAAATAGGGCATTGTTTTTTAAATTGGTTTAAAGCTTAATGAATAGCCTATAAGACCTAAATTTTTAATCTTGACTCCAAACCATTTACAGGTATATGACCCATGAAACCTAAATTTTTAGTCTTTAAGTCCAAACCATATACAGTATATGACATATATCTTGTTATCACTCAAACCTTTAAACATGACCCATATTCCTTTTAGAGGTAGAAGATTCATTTTGCAAGTTTTTTTTGCATTACCTATAAACCAAAATTATTGGATGTATTGGATAATACTTTAGTCTTTTTTTTACCAATCATGTCTTGGAACACCATAGCACAATAGGGATATGTAATTGTTTAGGATTCCATACATTTCCCATGATATTTAAAAGCAACGATCAAGTCTTAAATCTCTAATTTTTTAATTTTTTTTGTAAGTTATGGTTTGGTATGAAAAGGTCATTGTTGTTATGGGTATATTCCAAATATATATTTTTTGTAGATCAAATATCATTTTATAAAATATATGGTTTGAAGTCTTGTCCAACCTTAAAACTAAGGTTTATTTTTCTTTTTTCCTTTGAACCATGGTTTAAGTCATTAAAACCACCTATATTACAAGGAAATATCAAAATATGTTTCTATTATTTTCATAGGTAAAATATTATTATTTAAATTGTTATGACTTACCATGTATACCCTATAAAATAAGTCAGTTGGATGAAAATTATTGGATTCTTATTCTTAAATTTCTAAAGAAATTGTTATGTAAGTTGTCATGACTTGGACCATGTGTGCCCTATAAAAGTTAGTTGGATTCTTATTCCAAATTTCAGTAAAGATTCTTATGAAAGTTGTCATGGACCATATGTGTCCCATAAAAATTAGTTTGATTCTTATTTCTAAATTTCATCTTTGAACCATAAGATCCATACTTGATTTCCTATGCCTCATGTAAAGTCTATATTTGTGGTTCAGTGGAAAGTGAGTATGAGAAAGAAAGTACAAGACATGTAATTTATTTGATTCTCTAGTCAAATTGACTCCAAATTTAAAATAAAAATAGGTTGGATATCCCAATTTTACTATAAGGATGAATATAATGGAAAAATGTGTTTTTCCACACGTGTATATCATGGATATTATTGTTGTTTATATTTTACTAATATCAATGAGATATGCCTAATGGCATACACCATACATGCCAAGTACTGAAGAGGACCAAATATATGCTACAAAGAATATGGACAAGAATGATGCGTGGGACAATAACTCAAAAATTCATGCTAGCTTATATTAGATATATTAAAAATGAATTCTTTTATTATGTCAAATAGATTCATTGTCTTCAAATATTCATATTACATGTCATTAGGTATAATCATAGACATTATTGTTGTTTTATTTTGATTAATGTCAATGATGTACACCTAACAATGTACATGGAACATGTTTAAGTGAAATACAACAATGTAAATATAACACATGGGGATAGCTTGTTAAATTACATTATTGAATTATGTTACAACTCAGGCTACTAGTGTATCAACAATGTTCCAAACCACTAGGCCACAACTCAACATGTCATGTCTTCTAACTTTTAATGATAAACTTCCTACCTAAATTGATGAAGTTTTTGTCAAATAGGTCATTTCACCAGGGCAAAGCATAAAGTGTGCTAGCTCTTTGATTTTTTTTCCCACTATAAATATCATGTTAATATGTATCATGATTGTTCATGGGTTAAGTTTTAATCATGTTACTACTATGCAATTTTAATTACATGACTATGTGTTTATATGATAGTTTGTTGTGAATTTTAGACTCTAAGTATTTCTAAGTGCTTCAATTTGTGTTTGTTGATTTAAACAATCCAACTCACTTAATTAGAAAGGTATTGTATTATTGTGTTTTACAAATTAAATGTAATTAACAACCAAACTATAAACAAATAAGATGAAATAAAGAGAATCTTAAACATAATAATGAACCATTGTAATTGATATAAAACAACCCAAAATATAACTTGATGGCGTCGTGGAAAATGATACAAAATTAAGAATTTATCCCTTTCCTTTCCTTATACCATCTCACCCTCATAGCTAACAAATTGTGTGGAAATCTCATCAATACAGATAAATAAGTTTCATTTCTCTTATAATAATTATGTATTACATAATTAAACATTATAAATTAGTGCGAACGATATCATAACAAAGAATTAAAAAAATGCCCTTGTAAGAATGTGCCAAATCCACAATGTTTCTTTATATTTTACTATGCATAAAACCACAAAACCATGGCACCTGTCTCGCAAATAAATTTTTGAATGCCAAAAGAACATGGGCGTGACAACTAATTTCACGAAAGGGTTTGTTGGTGCCATATTTATGTTTCCCTGCTTACGGTAACCTACAAATTTAGTTATTTAGTCATTTTGCAGTACATTGCAAAATGCTGATAAATTTCAATTAATTTAGAAAATAAATAAATTATCTCTATTTTGTTCTGTCCTTGTTTGTTTTTTAATAATGCAATCTATTTCCATCCCAAAGTCTTTTAAACATAATTGACGCAGATTTTGCATTGAATTTTGTTGTGTTAAATAAATGACCTTGTTTGTTTTGTAATAATGCAATTTATTTCCATCCCAATCACATTAAGTATTTTAAACATAGTCCAGATTTTGCGTTGAATTTTGTTTTATTAAACCAATGCCAATTTTTAATTTAATCGAATTTGGTGGAGGGAAAGGGTTGTTAGTGATTTTTACCAACTCATTGGCGGTTTTGCCGAACGTCCCCTATATATTTGATATAAATTTTAATATTATTATATAAACAGAAAATCTTTGAAGGAAACACAGTACACCGGTCATGAACGGAATGGCGTACGGCGTCGTCCAAAGGAGATATCATTTCTGAATTCGATGAGCGATAGACGCCATCAGACGCAATCTCACGTTGAATAGAAAATCAACGGTATCAAATTTTAAGAATAAGACAAGCATGTGGTTCATCAAACATATCGTCCTATTCATGCCTGGAATTTATCGTTGAAACGGGTTTAAGTCAATGATGGACATAATAATAATCCATAAATCATGGCTTTCCAATCTTATTTCTTTGTCGCCTAGAGGAGTGCTGGTCTGTTTTATCAAGAATCTTTTTTTCGTGGGAATACTACTACTTCTCCATATTATATTTTGTTGATGGTAAATGGGTAAACCGTTCGGTCTAATTACAGGCATAACTCAGTGAGTACATCAAGTGAGGCTCCAGAGATTCTACCCCGGAACTTCATTCTAGCAAACAACGGATTTAGTTCAACATGAAGTGAGGCTCCAGACATATCCCCCAAGGGTTGTACTTTATAGAATTCCTGAAAAATAAAAGCACCATCAACCAGTGTGAGAGATTCCTTTGATAACTTGTCTATCGCGGAGTTGAGCTCCTTGTAATGATATCATGAAAACCACTTCAATTCTGATAGAAATGTACGAATCTGCTACATCATCTTCTTGAGACTCACCACCTGCAATGGATACTTTCCATTAACCTAGTCAATTATAACCTTTGAATCCCAAAAAAATCAGAACTTTCCTCAAGTTTAAAGAGTTTACCACATAAAGTAATGCCCACGGATCTCATAACTCTTCTTTCGTATTAGTTTCAAACCCTGGTGCATATCATACCTTAAATAAATGTGTTTTTAGAATATATATAACATTGCCCTTGCTCCACATCGTGACGGGTGTCCTTGGTTGGCCCCATCAAAATAACCCCATGGTGTGCCTCTATCTAAAGAATGCTTGAATATCTTCTTAATCTTCAAGATTTTTTCCTCATACTTAAATTCATAAGCTAGTTTCGAAACCAGTCCAACTACAACCCCTAGAGGCATATACTTATCCTGGAAAATACATACATTTTGTGCCCACCAATTGAAATAAATTAAAAAGAATGGAAAGGAGGAATATTCCTCGTTGCTAGCGTCATCCTTCCATTTTTTTATCCATACGCAGAGTTCACCTTCCAGCATCTAGATACAAAATTTTAGTGCAAATGAAGCTTCTACTACCACCTTCTGAGTGAAAAAACATGAGACAAATAGATGATGGGTTGTCTCTTCGTCAACCTTGCACATAGTGCATCGACCGAGTCCTATCCATCCCCTCTTCATCCCATTATCCCATGTAAGAACTTTATTTTCCATCGATAGCCACATTAGAATCTTCACCTTTAATGGAGCATTAACCCCTAGACATAAGGCCGCCACCATTTCTTGGCACCCTCAAATTATTTCTCTGCTAACGAGAGATAGCACATCTTTGTTGTGTAACTCCCCGACTTCTTTTTTCTCACCCAACACAACGAATCTTCTTCCTCCTCATTTAGATTGATAAAATTTGAAGTCATGAGACATGTATAGACCTCACATTCCTCTTTTATTTCCTCCTCTAAATCAAGAATTTCTTCAAACTACCATTCACTTCGCCCAACATAGTTGAAATCCCCCACTCGAGCATCCCAAACATAGTAGATCCCTCTATCATCTAACTCTGAAACCAGCTCCTCAAAGAGATTGAAACCCAAGCCCGAATTAACCCATGTGTCCTCTCCAAGTCTAATGTTTTTCCCATTGCCTACTTACCACGCTAGCCAATCTCTAATCATTGGAAACACTTCGATCATATATTTCCACCATAATGAATCATTTACCCTCAACTTTCTTAGCATCCTGATCCATTCCACAACCCACAAACTAGGAAAATATTTTGAGGATGGAACTTGACCCTATAACATCTGATTGTGGATAAGTTTCTATAAACTTTTTGTTGCTAAATATTTGCAAAACCAAAAGATATTTTTAATGCCCCAACCACCAAGCTCCTTCGACGTAGCAATACGAGACCACTTTACTAAAGATATATCTCTTGGTATCCTTCACCCCATATAAAGGAAATGAAATAATATTTGCCTTATCTTATAGAGAATTCATTTTGGTATTTTGGAAATAGTTTCCCAGTGCACCACAATACTATTGAGCACCATTTTCAACAAAACTAGTCTTCCTCCTCGAGAGAGCCGACGTTGTGCCCAAGACGAGATCCTTGTTTGAATATTTTTTATGAGCCATAACCAATCACCAAAGGAGTAGGAGTTCAATTTAAGTTCGAGCCCAGGGTAATTGATCCCTGTTTCGATGTTATTACATGCAAATGGGAGAATCTCTCTTAATTGCATTTTGACTTCCCCCTATAATTCATTGAAATAAAAATTTGTTTTTACCAAATTAATTCACATTCTAGTTGCATTGCAAAAGGAGTCCAGGATGTCTTTCCAAGATTTAAACTTTTGTACTAACCCTGCACCAAAAATAATCACATTATCAACGAATAATTGTAATGCCCCATATTTTGATCTTAGATAGTTAAAACTTTGATATTACTCTTCTTAGTAATTCATTGCTTAGTAACTATTTGAACTTAGTTAGATTGATATAGACATTTGAGATGTGTATATATGGACCTATTTATGTGTTGCATAATGTTATTTTTATTTTTATATGTTCATAATGATGATATGGAATTTTGGTACATGGATACTAGTTCAAGTTATGTTGTGAATGCATCACAGATGCAAGGCATGATACAAATAAATATACATTTCTTAGTTGAATGTTAATACATATATATATATTCTTATATAAAATTGTGGTGTATATGCATGTATATGAGTTATTGGGGAACTGACCAATAGGTTGATGAGCTATGTGATAGCCAAATGACTGTAATGTTGAGGTAGTTTGGATGTTGTAGACATCAAGAAGATAGTGTAAGATATAAGTTTCACTTATTATTTAATTTATGATTCAAAATATTGCTATGATCTATGGTAAGTTTGATTTTGACAGGACACACATCTTTCCCAGAGAGGTTGTTTGATGACGTGACTTTAAGAACAATAGTTTCACAATATGGCTCGATATAGGGTGTTGACCCTAGTTTTATTAGGAGGGGTGGAGATATTTCCCATTGTGTATCCTACGAAACCTGGAGTTGTGGGAGGGTTGTGTGAATTCACGCTCCCCTAGATGTGTGATGGTGACTACTAGTTTCCTGTTGGGGAAGCTTGGTCGAGATGCATGACACTTCCTCCTACGTGTTCTATCTGGAATTAGGTAAATATAGTTGACGCTCCAACATTAGTCCAACATAGGAAAGGATAGGATGGGAGTGGAAGTAGGTTTGGAAGAATGCTTCGATGTTAGTTGAAAATACTGATTGGGGATTAGATGTGCCATTCTTGTTCCAAAACACTCATTCTTATTCCTTTTTTATATTTTAAGTGTAATGATTAATTATTGACGAATTATTGTACTTTTGTTTGTTAAAATTATCGAATGACGCATTCGTTGTTGTGCATGCCTTAGTGTGATCATACAAGAACTATGAACTAGAGGTAGTGAGTGTTTATCATTAGTACATATGAGGGCTATGTGTCCACTAGCTACGCACAAATACCGTACACATGTACACTAGTACAATTAATTAATGTATTAATTATTAAACTAGATTATTAAGTATTTAATTGAATGATTTAATGAATATGTGAATTATATTACATTAAAAAATATCTAGTAGCATTAAATACCTTCTTTGTCTTGGATTGACGGTTGATATGATGAATCAAATGAGTATGGTGGGTTGTCATGTACATTTTGGGGAAAATTGTCAAGTTGCATTTATGAGCTAGCATGAGAAGAAAGATTTTGTATTTTATTTATTGTTATTTTATGTAAGCCATTTATATTTTAATTTATTTTATATTTTCCTGAAATTTTAGATAGGGGAGGTTGATGGCTAATAATGACAGTGGTTGAGGATACTTGGGGAAGGGGGGTATGGAAACTTGATAAATAGGAAGATGAATTGATGATGAGGGGGAAGAGGTTTAGAGGTTGAAGCATGTTGAGAGGCTGGATAATTCTTGGAAGATATATTTTTTGTGATGGTCTTCTTAGAACATATGTGCTTTGTTGTTCTTGGAGTCACAAGCACGGAAGGGCAAGAAACCGAAATATTTCTTGGAGCTAGGAATCCGACTATGATCCTAGTTGGCTAGGAGGATAATCATGTTGTTTCAGTCTGGGCAAGCGGGAAAAGAATGCTTGGAAGCATATTCCTACTAATAGCAAGGATACATTGCAACTCATCAGCTTCAACAGACTATGGAGGAGGTATTTTGTTAGTATGTATTCATTATGTTTATGAAATTTTACATAAAAGGAAGAATCTAAGTTTACATCAAATATCTTAATGCATATATGTATAAATTGTCACTTATTATTTCATAGTCTCTCATAGAGAGGCATTACATTTGGTATCGGAGCTTAGGCTCGAACTCTAGGACCAAAAGGGCCACCATGTTTTTGTAAACTACCATAAATAAATAGTAAACTAATTGCATACTACATTTGGAGTCATGGGATAGGGTAATTAAATTGCAAGGTCCTGAGCATGGAATTCTCCTACAATCAAGGGGGAGTTATTATCAATTAGATAGTATAATAACTGACATAGTTACATAGTTTTTCTGAAATTCAAGGAAATCTTAAACATCATTTCCTATGAAAAAAAATGCTTGGAAATGTTCATAAAATATCGAACAAGGATCATTGGTCTCCTCATATTTGGATGCCACAAACATGGAATTTATCCCAACAAGCTACAACAGGATTCTTGTTAAGTCTCTTGGGATGAAGGATATCCATCCTTCAAATTTAAAACATTGACAAGAACAAAGTAGGCATGAGGCCATATTTTTAGTCCACCACAATAATCCAGTCTACCACAAAATCTCTCATAATGTGATTTATGTCAATTTTAGTAGGCATGCTCTTTGGAGGCTCACAAATAAGGACCTCTACTTTCGCAGTGGAAGCTAGATATATCTTGTATATATTCAATAACAACCAATGGATTTCCCTTGTCACCTTCATCAATGGTAAGCATTGGGTTCTCCATTGCCTCTATTTCCATTTGTGTAATGTTTTTTTTTTGCAAAAACTCAAGCCATTTTGCATACGGTCAAGGATGACTATAACTCGAGTTTGTTACGCTGCTTTTTCTCAAGGGTCATAATGAATTTAAAAATATCAATATATATATGGCGAATTGAGGATGGTCTCGTAGTCATCCATAGCATATATTTCACCAAGCAAGTATGAAGTCTAGCCAACAAGAGCTAATGCTTCACCTAGGTGGTATAAGATTTTTATGGGTTGTATTTATGCTTCACATTCTTCCTTCAAACTAGCAACGAAGGCTCAATAGTTATTTCTTAAGTAGGGCTCTTAAGGGACAAGGTTGCCTGATCATCCATCATACAATATGTTCCAATCCTTGTATCTATATGATATTGAAAATCAATAGAGTTATACAAATTTTTATGTTTTACACCAGGATAATCCTTATACTTTCTTGGGATTTTGATCATAGTATTGTGGTTGCATACATCACTTAGATATTGATACCCATATCAAAGTCTCTGATATTAATAGAACTTCAACCTATCTGATCAAAAGGAGGGGTGTAATTAGCCAAGTAGCAGGTTCTCCCGTGTTACAATGACATTGGTCATACTTTGCACCAGCTGGTGCAATTTCTAGTCATATAGATATGCACATATGAATGCCACTGTTGTGATGGTACGTTGGAAATATTAATGTAAACAATGTTTTTACCTTCATTATTTTTTGGTTGGTTGAAGCTTTCCTGAGTAATGAAAATGAACATTGGGCAAGCTAGCGTTGAAGTTATTAAGATTAAAATAAATTATTAATATTGTTGTTGAATATTTCACCCGAGGATGATAACGTGCGCAACCAGTTATCATTCAATCATATTTGTATTCCACTGTGTGTCTGTACATATGGATAGTCAATGTCAACCAAGAAAAGCACCTCCCAATATGTAGACTTATCTTGAAATAGAGTAGGACAAAAAAAAACAAGTGAAATCAAGTTATGTTATAATGACTCATGATGTTTTTTTTAAATGCTAGTGAAGTTACCCTCTTTGTCCTAGTAAGGGTCTTATCAACAGGGGTCATAAGCTATTCTCCAACACTTTGGAATTCACTGATCAATGGAGATAAGCTACTTTCTTTGCACTAGATTAATATTAACTACAATTATATTTTCTCATGGCAAGTGGGATGAGCTACTTTGTTTATGTATTGGCCAAACATAACACTAGCAGTGCAACTACAATATAAGGGCATTCATTATCGTCTACTTGCCCTACAACTTTTAATGGGTGCTCAATATATTGTCAAATGGAGGAAAATAAAATGTATAAGAATACACTAAGAATCAATGCACCAAAATGAAATTTAAATCTATTGAAATCCAAGAAATACTTTATGATGATGGAAAGGATATCTACTTCCAAGTACCAAGATAATAATATATACATAAATTTAATCTCGAAATTGCAATTAGGTCTATTGAAAACCATTATATATATATATATATATATATATATATATATATTGTTGTGAAAAAAAGCATGAGTTCCTAGTGGACAGATCAACCCATGAACTATTATGGGGTTGGGTTAAAATATAGTAAGCCCGGGACCTTGTTAAAAGATAATGGCTCCTCGGTAGTTTGACACCTCACTGTGTAGGAAGAATATCTATATATAATAAGTACGTTTCAAATTAAGAGTAGACACCAACTTTATCCTCTATTGAAGGAGGTTGTGATGCAACTGGAAACTAATACAGGAAACTGAAGCTTTACGTTCAAGGCATCTAGTTCGGGGACCTATTTAGCAGCCCACAACTATATGTATCCAGGCTTATGATGGGACAAATAATCTCATAGGACTAGATATATTAATTTCATCTGGTACATGTGGCACCAATGCCCATGCATGTTCGATTGTCTCTTTTGTAGTGGCTTTAACTTGTTGGCATGCAACATCGCATGTCGTAAAACTGTAAAACCTAGCAATTCAAGTTTACCGTAACCAATTTTTTTTTTTTTATTATCGATGTTCTTGTTGTAAATACTTAAATTCAATGTTTGGATTACAATCAAGAAAGTAGAATATAGACCAACCGAACTACTCAGAAGTACATTGAAGCTAATGAAAGATGGGCTTTGCTATGAGGTGCTAGTGTTGATGAGCTTATTATGATCCTTGAGGTAAAACTATTATGATGATATGTTACAACAATAAGCTATTGAGAATATGACAAATATAGCGTTTTTGTTTTACAGTTTTCTTATCAAATAATGAAATAATCGGGTTTTTCTGTAGCCTGTATTATTCAAGTAAGTTTGGGCTACCTAGAGTGGTGGTAAGAAAGTGATCGCAATATTATTTTCAACTCATGAGCTACTGATTTCAA
>ML776633.1:1949770-1974373 GCA_009831015.1 Picea engelmannii
AGGGGGGAGCTTTTGGGCAATTTCTTAGGAAGTGACCATATTCGTGGCAGCCTCTGCACTTGAACGGAAGCTGTTCGTAATCCAATTTTTGTATGTGGTTCCAGGTTCCGACCTTGAGCTTGATAGCTTCTGGTAGGCCAACTCCCAGATCTACCTCTACGCAAATGCGCGCACAAGAGTACTGATCCCTTGGTTCTGCTCGATCGATGTAGCGCCCAAGACCATTGCCGATTGCTTGAAGAGAGGAGGTATTCCAGCAGTGGATTGGTAGATTGGGAAGTCTGACCCAGACTAGAATGTCTTTGGGGATTTCTGAGGCAGGATCGAAGCTCGAGGTCCATCTATTCAGGTAAAGCCCTTGAGTGCCCATGAAGTAAGGGCCATTTCTGAAGATTAGATCTCTATCCTCCTGGGAAATAAATTCGAAGATGAAATATCCTCGTCCAACTGCGTAGCTGGTCACACTGTTTGTAATCAGTGGTCGCCAATTTCGTTGGACCCAGTTGTCTATGGATCTGGAGGAGGGCCAGAGACCCATGAATTGGCCAATGAGACCTCATTCAGAGAGAGATAGGGCGAATTTCATCGGTTGATCAGGGGGAAGATCTATTTCTGGAATATCCTTCAGTTTCTTGATGAAGCTGGGAGCTTCTACTGTGGTCGTTTGTTTGCTACATGCCTCTACCAGACGGCGAAAAGAGGAGGCTGGAGAAGGAGGGGGCGGCGGCTCCCCTCCCTGACCTGCCATGGTGGCTTAAACCCTAACGCACCAGGTCGCGCGAGTTTGGCTCACGAATCGTGAGTTTGGCTCTTTACTTGTTTCTTTAATCTGTCATTATTTATCATCATCTATGGTTTTTGAATTGTTGATAGTGGTAATGGATTTATAATATTGGAATGGAAAGTTTCCTTGATGATTGTGTATTGTAGAAAGGAATTACTAATGAGTTTGCAATTTTAACTCCAAACTAAATCTTGATTTCTTATTCATTGTTTTCCCTTTTTTTCAAATTGGGGATAATCTCTGCATTTTTATATAAGAGTTTGCTTGCGTTTGTACATAATAACTCACCCGATACCTCTGCATTTTCATTAGGGATTGCGATTTCATTAGGGATTTACCTCTGCGCTATTGAATATGGATTGAGATTTCATTAAGGAATTACCTCTGTGTTTTTGAATCTGGATTGCGTTTTTCCTTGTACCAATTTGCCCAGTGTTGGAATTAGCCAAGCGATTTTTTTTTCTCTTGTATAAACCTCTGTGTTTTTGCAAAATCTATCTCTGCATTTTATCCATAACTAGACTGCATTTTTTTTCCTTCTTCCTCAATGGTATGCCAGGGATTTATCTCTGAGATTTGTTTTATAACTAGACTACATTTTTACCTTCTTCCATAATGGTATGTGCCAGGGATTTATCTCTAAGCTTTGTTTTATAACTAAGTTGTGTTTTTTTTTACCTTCTTCCTCAATGGTATGTGTTAGGGATTTATCTCCGAGCTTTGTCTTATAACTAGAATGCATTGTTTTTTCCTTCTTCCTCAATGGTGTGTGCCAAGAATTTATCTTTGAGCTTGTTTTATAACTAGATTGCATTTTTTTTACCTTCTTCCTCAATGGTATGTGCCAGGAATTTATCTCTGAGTTTTATTTTAAACTGGACTGCATTTTTTTGGTGCAAAATTATGGTAGAACATCAACACCCATTTTCCTAGCGACTTTTCTTCCCCTTTGAAACCTCTAGTAGAACATCAACACCCATTGGGAAAACATAATTCTTTTAGAATGCTTAACTAGGAATTGGAAGAAGTCGATATGGATGTTGTTACAAGACTAGGGACTTTCAAAGAAAATGAACTTATTTTTATTGTAGTATATACATTTATTTTCATGGTAGTATATACGTTAAACATGGAGGCACAATTTTTCAAATCAATATTACTCAAAGAGAAAGTTATATATCCCTTAATTTTCTTTTGATAAGTGGTAATATTCCATAGTGTACAAATGTCATAGTTTCAATTTAAGCTACAAATTTTACTTTCAAATTTTTAAGGAACCTATTTCAATATTCTTGCATTGAGTTGTCTTTTAGTGCATTGTATCTTATGGAGTCCAATGGATATATACAGAGAGTAATATAAAGTATGGGATGTGTGATCCATATTCATGGAATGGATCAACCCTAAGGTTGGGAATATCATCTTCACCTGCACAATTTGTCTATAACAATGGTTTCCACCATTCATTGAAGGAGATCCCATTTGAATCATGACAAAGATGAACTTAAAACTCACTCTTCAGGTGGAAAAATTTGGAAGTCAAAATGATTCAAGATAGTGGAATATTAGAGTAAATTGAAATCATATTAAATAAAGTGTATGAAAGCAATAAAACCTACACAAAAAGAGATAATAGATTTGCCAATAAGAAAAATATATAATCAAATTTTCACGCTAATAAGAAGGATTTCTTCAAGTAAATCCAAACAAAAGTTCATAATGATTTGGAAAATAGAAAACGATAGCACCAAGATATTATTGACATTTTCAATATTTTAATATATATAAATGCAATAACTTACACATTGGTTTTACTACATGATCAAGACCATATATTTTAATTACATATGAACAAACATATATCTCAATGATCTTACTATTCAATGAATTGTGTCCCTCTATCCTCCATAATAACTTACACATTGGTTTTACTACATGATCAAGACCATATATTTTAATTACATATGAACAAACATATATCTCAATGATCTTACTATTCGATAAATTGTGTCCCTCTATCCTCCATAATAGTTGCAGTCTTTTCTAACAATGTTTAGTTCATGATATTAGAATTTTTCATCTCTTCAATCCCTTGGAATGCTTCCATGAACAAAAACACATAAAAGTCACATTTCCAATTTGATTAGTCGTGCGCCCTGGAAGGAATGTTTCTTTATGTTCAATTCAGTAATTAGATCATGCGCGCACCTTGAAAATAATGTTGATATATTGTTTAATTCAGTGATTGATTAATCATGCGCCTTGAAATTAAATAGATGTTTTCTTTTGCGCCATGAAAACAAAATAAAGTGAATTACACTTGTGCCTTAAATTATGTTGTTATATGCTTGATTAAGCCCTTATAATCTCTTGCGCCTTATAAAATAAAGTTGATTACACTTGCGCCTTTAGAGAAATGTTGACATATGATTGATTAGTAATTATATTATCTTGCACCATGAACAATAATGATGTTGATTGATTGAGCTAGTTGGTTTTTGACTTGATTGTGTTAGTGGGATTTAAACACCTCCTTGTTCCTTAGAACAGTCGCCAACCCTGAGACCTGAAGTGGTCAAAATAAATCGGATGAATCCTAGGCTTGAGCGTTTCTTATGTGTCCTGGAGGTCCTAACCTTGCAGTGTAGGTTGGGTGGGTAGTTCCTTAAATTCTTAGTGACATGGTTGATCTTTCAATTGTATATTGCTTCAGTCGAACGTGTTGTGTTGAATTGTGTCGTTCCTAATGTTTATGCATTGATTTACGTCGTTGTTAATTATGTTAATTATTGGATGTGTCATTATTTTCTTATGATGATGTGTAACTTGTGATGTTATTAATTATGTCGTGACGTTTAATTTTCTAATGAAAAAAAAATACCTTTTTCCCATCACTGTTTGTTGTTGTAACGGAGGGATGTCACACCAGAACTCTAATTCCTTTTATGGGGAGATCGGTTCAACCTCCTTTCAACGGATTTATTTTCCCCATCTTTGCACTCATTGTGCTACATGCTTTTAACAAAGTTTTTCAATGGAAAATAGACTATCTCTTGGTTTCGTGTGTATAAATCTTGGACTTAAATTTGATATGGAGATGATTAATGGTTCGAATAGAAAATTTAGTAGAAGCATGGCTACCTTGAGGCTTTGAGGGCACAACTACTCCTTATATGATTGATTGCCAATAAAAATATTCATTAAATTATATTAGAGTTTTAAAAATGATAAAAAATGCTCATAATAATATAGTAACATAAAAGTAATCTTTGATTATATATGTGTGTGTGTGTGTGTGCGCGCGCGCGCTATTAGTTCCCTAAAAATTATGTAAAGAAAACTATTAGTCATGAATATGATTTTTTTTCATTATTGCTTAGAAGATTAGCCAAGGCAAGGTTGTATGTACCACATATGATACACACATTTCAATGAGGAGAATATAGTAAATATTTAATTTTGAGAAGTATGTTCTACATTTCATTGGCAACTATGGATACACATCATAGGTTTTACGAGTGCTATCTTATACTGTGTATTTCAATCCCTTTATGATCTAATGCCAAACCTTGAAGTAGTGGCAAATTTGAAGTATGGATTAGAATGGTGAGACAAATGAGTTGTCTTCCTTATTGAAAGATTTTAGGATACTGTGAATAAATCAAATTGTTGATTAATCTTGTTTAAGAGAAAGACATATTAAAGCATGGTGGTTATTGCAATGAAGAATTTTCAATTGAAAGGTGCATTGATGGTTTGAATAAATATAATGGGATGGTTTTCATTAAAAGGTGCTTAAATATACTTAAATTTTTTGATATAGTTATGTTATTGTAAAAATGAGATGACTTGATAATTTTCATTCACATGTTAAAAGGCTAATGTATGGTAAAGAACAATAGTATGATAGATGTGAAAATAATAATGAAAATAAAATAAAATATGTAGACTAGTGATTTTAGAAGATTCCAAAGAGATGTTGAAAGGAATATCAGAATGCCTCATAACTTAATTTAAAAGTTAGAAAAATAGATATTTTAAATCTCTTGTTTCCTAATAAAAACAATAGATTTTTAGATGGGAAATAAATTTTATATTGATAGGTCTTCTCCTTGTCGCTAATGTAGAAGTAGCCTTGTGATGGCTTCATGATAGTGCAATCAAAGTAGTCACCATGTAATAATTTTTAAAGAGATAACCCTAGGGAGATGTAAAGACCATACATTATGATTACCTTGAATTTTGACCATAACTTCGGGACAAAGTTTCTTGAAGTTTGGGTGTATGTAATGCCCCATGTTTTGACCTTAGATAGTTAAAACTTTGATATTACTCTTCTTAGTAATTCATTTCTTAGTAATTATTTGGACTTAGCTATATTGATATAAACATTTTATATGTGTATATATGGACCTATTTATGTGTTGCATAATGTTATTTTTATTGTTATATGTTCATAATGATGATATGGAATTTTGGTACATGAATACTAGTTCAACTTATGTTGTGAGTGCATAACAGATGCAAGGCATGATAAAAATAAATATACATTTCTTAGTTGAACGTTAATGCATATATATATATATATTCTTATATGAAATTGTGGTGTATATGCATGGATATGAGTTATTGGGAAACTAACCAACATGTTGATGAGCTATGCGATAGAAAAATGATTGTAATGCTAAGGTAGTTTGGATTTTGTAGACATCAATAAGATATTGTATGCTAAAAGTTTCACTTATTCTTTAATTTATGATTCAAAATATTGCTATGATTTGCGGTAAGTTTAGTTTTGATAGGACACACAACTTTTCCCGAGTGGTTGTTTGATGACATGAATATAAGAACACTAGTTCCACAATATGGCTCAATATAGGGTGTTAACCCTAGTTTTATTAGGAGGGGTGGAGGTATTTCCCATCGTGTATCCTCTGAAACCTGAAATTGTGGGAGGGTTGTGTGAAGTCACGCTCGCATAGACGTGTGATGGTGACTGCGAGTTTCCTGCTACGGAAGCTTGGTCAAGATGAATGACACTTCCTATTACGAGTTCTATTTGGAGTTAGGTCAATATAGTTGACGCTCCATCATTAGTCTAGTAAAGGAAAGGATAGGATGGGAGATGGAAGTAGGTTAGGAAGGAAGGATGCTTCAATGTTAGTTGAAAATACTGATTAGGGATTAGGTGTGTGACTCTTGTTCCAAAACACTCATTCTTATTCCCTTTTTATATTTTAAGTGTAATGATCAATTATTGAAGAATTCTTGTAGTTTAGTTTGTTAAAATTATCGAATGACGCATTTGTTGTCGTGCATACCTTGGTGTGATCATATATGAACTATGCACTAGAGGAAGTGATTGTTTAATATTAGTACATGCGTGGGATATGTGTCTACTAGCCCCACACACATACCCTACATGTGTACAATTAATTAATGTATTAATTATTAAAATAGATTATTAAGTATTTAATTGAATGATTTAATGGATATGTGAATTATATTGCATTCAAAAATATCTAGTAGCATTAACCTTCTTTGAATTGGATTGATGGTTGATATGATGATTCAAATGAGTATGGTGGGTTGTCATGTACATTTTGGGGAAAATTGTCAAGTTGCATATATGAGCTAGCATGAGAAGAAAGACTTTGCATTTTATTTATTGTGATTTTATGTAAGTCATTTATATTTTAGTTTGTTTTATCTTTTCCCAAAATTGTAGATAGGGGAGGTTGATGGCTAATAATGAGGGTGGTTGAGGATACTTGGGGAAGGGGGTTATGGAAACTTGATAAATAGGAAGAGGAATTGATGATGAGGGGGAGTCAGTTGAGAGGTTGAAGCATGTTGCGAGGATGGATAATTCTTGGAAGATATATTTCTTGTCATGGTATTCTTAGAGCATACGTTCTTTGATGTTATTGGATTCACGGGCGCAGAGGGCCAAGAAACCAAAATATTTCTTGGAGCTAGGAAGTTGGCTAGGCTCCTAACTAGATGGAAGGATAATTTCGTTGTTTCACTCTGGGCAAGCGGGAAAAAAATTCTTGGAAGCATATTCCTACTACTAGAAAGGATACATTGTAACTGATCATCTTCAACATACTATGGAGGAGGTATTTTGTTAGTATGTATTCATTATGTTTATGAATTTTTACATAAAAAGAAACTTGGAAGCATCATTATGTTTGTTAGTATGTATTCATTATGTTTATGAAATTCCTCTTCCTATTTATAAATTCTAGATAGGGGAGGTTGATTGCTAATAATGAGGGTGGTTGAGGATACTTGGGGAAGGGGGTTATGGAAACTTGATAACTAGGAAGAGGAATTGATGATGAGGGGGAGTCAGTTGAGAGGTTGAAGCATGTTGTGAGGATTAACAATTCTTGGAAGATATATTTCTTTTGATGGTATTCTTAGAGCATATGTGCTTTTTTGTTATTGGAGTCACGGGCACAGAGGGCCAATAAACCAAAATATTTCTTGGAGCTAGGAAGTTGGCGAGGCTCCTAGCTGGATGGAAGGATAATTCCGTTGTTTCACTCTGGGCAAGCGAGAAAAAATTTCTTGGAAGCATCTTCCTACTACTAGCAAGGATACATTGTAACTGATCATCTTCAACATACTATGGAGAAGGTATTTTGTTAGTATGTATTCATTATGTTTATGAAATTTTACATAAAAAGAAAAATCTTAGTTTACATCAAATATCTTAATGCATATGTGTATAAAGTATGACTTATTAATTCATAGCCTCTCATAGAGAGGCATTACAATAACAAATCAGTAAGGATTTTCGATGTAGAAATATTAAGGATTTTGATAAGTCCTTTCCTTTGAGTGTGATTGATTAGCTTGCACAACCCTTTTGCAACAATGAGGAAAATAAAGGGAGATAAAGGGCATCCTTGTTGAAGGCCCATAGAAGAACAAAAGGTAGTGGGAGGAGAGACATTTATAAGCATCACAAAGGATGAAGACTCAATGCAATCCTTTGATCCAATTGACTATGTTTAAATTTAACCCCATTTGGACTAGAGCTAACCGGAAAAAAGTCTAGTTAACATTTTCATAAGATTTGGATAGGTATAACTTCATAATTGTGGAGGGGATATTCTAAAATTTGATAGAATGCATATATTCCTAGGTTAAAGAAGCAACATCATGAATTTGACATTTGTGCATAAAACCATATTTTCTTCAGACAATAATTTCTCTAAAAATGGGCTTTAAATAATTGGCTAAGATCTTGGGGATGAGCTTATATATTAGATTGTAGCATGAAATTGGTCAGAATCCCTTGAAAAAAACTGATTCTTTTTTCTTTGGGATTAAAGGTAGAAAATTAGAATTAAAGGATTCGAGGGCCACTTTTAAGAGATTAGATTTTAACAACTCATAAAATCCTATGTAGAACTCTACATTCAAACCATTTGGACCAAGACTCTTACTTTTTGAAAAGAAGAAGGGGTTGACAAAATTTCCTTTTCAGATATCTCATCTTGAAGAGATTCATTCATCTCCTCTGAAATGGAATTCATAAACATGGATATGACCTTTAGAATTCCAGGAATAGGACATCTTGAAGTCTCCTTAAAAATATTTGAGAAAAAATCATTCCTTGTTTCAACAATGTCTTCAAATGAGGAACCCAAACGACCTCTTGAATCCTTTATCTCGCATATGGAATTGATTATTTTTCATTGGATTGTAAACTTATGGAAGTATTTTGTGTTATTGTTTCACTCCTTTAACCAGGTGGCTCTACTCTTGAGGAACCATTTGGTTTCCTTGTAATATAGCAAGTATTTCCTTTTTTGCAATAACTCACTCAAAGCTAAGCTATCCTCTTCTGATAGTTGATCATCCTAGATGTTTATCATCAACACACCTAACTTATACTCCATTTCCTAAAGGAGCGAGGTCGTTTTTCATTGAAAGCTTTGGCCCATTGAGTGGTTTTTTTTTAACTTTTGCAACGTTTTCTATGAACTGGTGCATATAGGATCGATCATCAATACCAACAAGGGGTGACCATGAAGAAAGTATTATCCTTTTAAAATCCTCCTCCAAGAGCTAGTCATGATTGAAATTCATAGGGGAAGGAGAATGGGGATTTTTCTTAACGATCTCCAACACAATGGGGATGTGATCAAAGATACCCCCCACAAACACCTAAGATTTAAATTTCCATTGATAATCAGTCATCGCTTCTGAAATAAGAAACATTTCAAGAATTTTGGCCACCACTTCATTACCTTTCCTTCCATTTCTCAAAGTTTGAGTCAATTTTTGGGGCTCCAATTCAATCAAATGGTTCTTTTTCAATCCAGTTAGAAAAAAAATTCTTGGGGGTATGAATGTGGATGAGATCCCAAAACCTTATGAATTGATAGGGTGAAATTGATATCACCTCCTAAGATGATATTTGGGACATTTAGAAACCTGAGGTTTCTAACCCCTTCCCAAAAAGGAACCTTATCTACATACAACACATATACATTGATTAATCTGAATGAATGATTAAGATAATGGTCAATCACGTCTACCACAATTCTTGAAGGAAGATGTGAGGAGAAAAAATACCTATACCTAGGGTTCTAGGATGAAATTAAACCTCTTAAAAGACCCACTTAGTCAGTAGTACTGAAAAAAAAATCACTTAAAAATCTTCGGATAACCTCTACTTCTTTTACACCACTGCAAATTATTTCCTATATCATTAAAAAATCAAGACTACAATCCTAAACAAGGCTTTTGATGGAGGGAAATTTAGGACCACACCCAACCCCATGTGCATTAAAATAAAGCACAATAATTTCAAACCCCCTTCCTAGGATCTCCCTGTTGTAAGGGCCTGAACAATAGTGGTTTGTTTACCACATCTAATCTCTTTCAAAGCATGGGACTGGGCTAGGGAAATCAAGGATTTTCTGCCCGCAAGATTCACATAACCTTTTTCCAAAGACATCCCCCCAAAACAGAAGACCTCAGGACACTGTTTAGTCTTGGAGCATAACAAATAGTCAAATTTAACAAATGACTTGGAGGAATGATTGGAATAGGAGACCTCATTCGAATGAGAAGGAGTGGAAGGGACTTTTTTAGGGGACACACAATGGGGGGATATCAAGGAAGGCCCCACTTTTTGGGAAGAACTTAGAGCTCTCAAAGAAGGGACTACCATTGTGGTGACCCTAGGACATTTATCAGGAGGGGAAAACGACTTTGTGGTAGGGAAAAGTCACTCATTATTCAAACCTTCATTATGAGCTTCTGCTAATTTTTGTGAATGATTCGAAATAGATGGAGAATGAAAATTACCAGTAGAATGAATTGAATGGTCCAATGGAGAAGATGCACCTGGGGGCACTTCCCCTGAATAATTTTTTTCTCTTAGATAATCTCTTTGTGAGGTTGCCACCTTATCATGAGCGCACTCCTCTAATGGTTATTTCGTCTTCCAATTTTTTTGGAAAGGATGAAAGTGATATGGAAGATTCATACAAATGGCCAACCTTATGACATATGAAACATATAAAGGGAACCCACTAATAATCAATCAATTTTTTGCATCCATGTGAAATTTCCCCACACAAATTCGATCTCATCCAACAATCCTTCCTTTATATCCACTTCTATTTGTACCCATGCCCATCTCTTGTTAGTCTTCTCCTCCCATTTAGGATCACAAGTTATAAACTTCCCAATTTTGTTTCCTATAGAAAGAAAAACCATTTCTTCCCAAAATACCATCGGAATGTTTGGGAGGATGGCCTAGAATTTTGCAGGGGAAAGAGCGTCTCTTGTTAGGTCAAATGAAATATCACATTCCTTTAAAACTATCCTAGAGGGCCCCCATCCACAAACTGTGCTAAAAATATCAACAAATTCTTCCTTGCTATAGAACTTAAAGCATATCCACCCACATGCTAGTTTATGGAATTTCGGGTGGTACCCCAGTAACCCTGACCAATTCTCATCCAATCATTCTTTTAATGTCGAACGAGAAACAATTTATCCATAAAATTGACCAACATCTATGCGGCCCAACAGATCATGGATGGCCCTGATCTCCACATATTCACCAACCAATGTCTCACACATTTCTTTCTTAACCTTCCAACACTTTGTATTTTTGACCATCTACTCTATCGAATTGGTAGATGGGAAGACAACCTTGTTGTGAATACTCACACCTTTATTTTCCAAACATGTCGATGCACTGGTTGCATGCAGGGATGGCGAATGTGAAGTATTCTGGATATCCACCAATGAACTAACTCACTTTGGATTGTGAGGTTTGCACTCCAACGAACCTCCTTGGAACCTCCTGCCTACCCAGATTAAATGAGCTTTCCACCTTGTATACGTTGCCTCGGGAAAGAGACCTCCAAATGCATCCAACAATTCCAAATCATCCAAATCCACGACCATTTTTGGTTTCTTGATACAAACAAAGGCTTCATATATGAGGAATATATCCTCTCTATCAAAGACATCCTCGTTGTAATCAATTTTGATGTTAGCCATCGGTCCATAACCCTATGGGAACTGACAAGAAATTAAAACCTATCATACTTGTCACCTTCGTGTACCACCTGGCAACCACTTTATGTTGGGAGTTGCCTCATTGCACCTGGTTATAGACTAAGGTTTCATTGCATGACCTCTAACCTCCTAGGATATGACATGTCTCTGTAGGCACAACAACTTGGCTCCTTGGGCTATCTGTTGTTCATTGAAAACCTCCAAGAAAATACACACATATAGATTACAACTAAAAAAAAAATTCCTTATTGTCTCGAAAGGTGCTTGTATAATTCCTTCGATTCTCAATATGGAATTGACACATGACATTTAAAAAAATATTAATGAAAAAAAAAATATTTCAATGTGTAGTATAAATAAAATACTTCAATATGCACATTAAGTAAAAAAAATTATATACTAGCATACCCCCGAAGTGGGGGAAAGGGAACTCCGAAAAAAAACTATTTTTTATGGTGTTGGCTAAAATTTCTATCTTTTGGGTGTTTTGGCAACAAAACCTGAGGTAACATTGTTAGTGTACTGGAAAAAGTAGGCAGTCACATCGTAGTTCTGGTCCCACCTATCACCACCACTGGGCTTAACTCAATTCGATGGGGAAAGGATGGTGGTGAGGTGTAATATCCCAAGTCCGAGCCCCGGTTGTAATTATGAATGTAACATGTTTTGTAGGCTGCTGAGCCAAGTAATTATAAGTTGGTAGGCTTATGTGTTTATTAGGCTAGAGAGCCTATATGTTAAAGTCCAGGAGCATGTTCTGTACGTGTAAATATTCATATTATTAATATAACAACATCGTTGTGTGTATACCAACCACGATGAAAGAGTATGTGGGACTAAGCTCCACTAGGATGGGTAAGGGAAGGGGGTTGAGAGGCTAGGATAAAGGGGATAAGATTAGGGGCTTAACCCAAGGGAATATTATAATGTATTTCCTTAAATTACTAAATTTTGGGAAATAAACCCAGTTATCCTAAGTTCCTTTGGGGAGAGGAACAAACTCCAAGTGGAGAGGGATGAGCTCCTAAGAGAGCCAGGTGTCAACCTGGGCACATGCAGATTTATGTGGGAATTTCCACCATTGTGGGGGTTCTCTCTGGGCATTGGGGCACTCACAATTTCTCTCACCATCCTCGCTCCCAACATTCTAACCAGGCTATCCATTCCCCCAATTCACTAATGCACGAAGCAAGCACACAGTAAGTTGGTTTGCCATTGTTGAACTGTAACCATCCTGAACCTTTGCTCAAGACTGAACTTATATCTTACTGAACATGTACCCTGCAGGTTGTGTGTGTGTTTCATCGTGCCCCGCGTTTAGTTTTTGTTGTTTCCATCATCATGCTCGGGTGTTGAGGAGAGGGAGTGAAGGATCATGTTTTTAGGCCTGTGAGTAACTCTCTCGGGTGAGAGAGTGTGGATCGATGAAGCAGGTTGTCAGGCTCGTGAGAAAATATCTCCAGGTGAGAGAGTTTTATGAGGAAGTGAGTTCTCCTGGAGGGAGTCTAGTAGCAGCTACAGAGCTACGAGACTTTCATCTGGCTTGTTGCTGAAGCCTTGGAAGGGAGGTGGAGCAGCCAATGGACTGTGTGACAGTGAAGGTGTACACTCCTGAGGTGTGATAGGCACGTGGGGAATGAGAGTCTATGAGCCATGGGCATAAGTGGATCCTTGGAGGAAATCCTTCTTGTTGTACTGTGCAACTCCTTGTTGTCCCTTCCTATCCTAGGAATCCCTTTCCCAGTGGATTTTAGTCCCAAATTGGGGGTGACCCATTGATGAGAGTGATGAGCAGCGTGGTCTAAGTTTGGGAGGTTCATGGGAGGTATGCATGCAGTTGGTGTACTTCAATTAAGAGATAAGTATCATTTATGTGCTTAGTGGTTAAATGATGTGATTTAGTGCATGTTTTTTATTCTTGTAGTAATATCATGTGTTTCGTCGCATGTATGTTTTCATGTTCTCTCTATTTATTTTCTTTTAAGTTTATATGTGATTTATTATTCAAAGAGCTCTACCTGAGGTGACGATACCCAGCATGTTGATGCCTAGGGGATGTTACAAAATGTTATCAGAGAAAATGATGTTTACTTTGTGATGACACTTGACCTGTTGGTGGTTGGGGACATTACAAATTGGTATCAGAGCCATGGTTTCAACACTAAGCCTAGATGGGCCATGTTAGTGGAAGTTGAAGTAAACGTTTCAGAAAGAAATTGTTGTCAAAACAGACAAAATATGTGTTAAGAGAATCCTTGGGTGCCAAGAGAATACCTTGGTCATGTTATGAAGCTCATGAAGTATAATGGTTTATGGAATGGAAACAGTGAAAGAAACCGCAACAACCATTGTGGTTGGCCGCAAGGTTGAATTTTGGGTGTAAGATCTGTGCAGGGAAAAGGACAACTTTTCCAACTATTAGATCTGGAAAAAGATGCATGAGAGTTAAACCCCAATTCCTTTGAACTTCACGACTTCGATGAAGTTTATGTGTTATAAAGCAAGAGGGGACGAAGCCCGAAGTTTTGAAGTCCTGAAGTGGATCTACACCATAGATCTGAGGAGAAGTGCTTGACTGATGGATTTGACCAAGGATAGATATGAGCCGTTAGATCAAGCCAAAAGTAGAAGGTAAGGCGCAGTGGTGAAAAACAAATCTCAGCCAACAGATCTACGCTTGAATGATTGTGAGTCGTAGATCTCACAACAGTTCGAAAGTTCAGCACTTCGAGAGAAATAGAGTGTGCTAGAGTGAAAACTCCTGAATTCCCGAAGTCCAGAATTAATCTGGACTGTTTGTCAAAAGAAACATGTGTCGGCAGATTAGCTTGTTCGGAAGTTCGACACTTCAGGAGAAATGGAGTGTGCTAGAGTGAAAACTCCTAAAGTCCCGAATTTTAGAGTTAATCTGGACCGTTTGTCAAAAGAAACACGTGTCGGTAGATTGGATTGATCGAAAGTTCGACACTTCGGGAAAAATGGAGTGTGCTACAATGAAAACTCTCGAATTCTGGAGTTAATTTGTATCGTTCGTCAAAAGAAACACGTGTCGACATATTGGATTTTTCAGGAATTCAAGATTCAGGAGAAACAAAGTGTGCTAAGGAAAAAAATCCTGAAGTCCCGAAGTCAGGAGTTGATCCAGACCGTTCATTAAAGGAGGCATGTGTCGGCAGATCGACGTATTCCAGAGTTTGACATTCGGGAGAAACAAAGTGTGCTAAGGAGAAAAATCTCGAAGTCCCGAAGTCTGGAGTTCATCTGGACCATTCATAAAAGTAGACACGTGTCAGAAGATCAACTTGTTCAGGATTTCGACGTTCGGGAGAATTGGAGTGTGCAAGTGTAAAATATTCCGAAGCTCGAAGTCCCGAAGTGACGTGGCCTACTGACGTCACCAGTGATGATGTGGACACATGGGATGTGTGCCACATGTCAGTGAGTTAAGATCCTTTGGAAGATAGCAATTCCAGTCAGAACATGACATGTGTCACCCGTCATATTGGGCCATGTCTCCGCTTCTAGTATTTCTTCACGTGGCACTCCTCTCGAGCATGGATAGTGGGGCCCCTAATGATACTTAAAGTATTTAAAACCTTGGTGAAGAATTTAACTAGATCGGGCCCACGATAACTTGACCCCAATAGACATGTGGCACTAGATCGAGAAGTCCAAAGACTTGGTACTCTAGAGGAAAGGTGTTACAGTTAGCATTGAATAGAGAACTCCTGAAGGCCCGAGTATATCTCAACCATTGGTCACATGGGACATGTGGTGTCATATCCCAAGGTCTGAAGACTTGATACTCTGAAAGAAATGGTTCATGATTGAGTGGGAGGATAAATCCCCGAAGTCTCGTAGCGTCGAAGTGACATGACGTGATGATGTCACTGGGGGTTACGTGGAAGTATTAAGAGATTCATGGTTCGAGAGTTTTGGGGTGTTCAAATGTGAAATCCTTCGAAGTCCCAGAGCCCTGAAGCTCCGAAGTTCTAGAGACCTGAAGTCTGGAAGAAGCAGATGTGACGTGGAATTATGAAATCACCTAGGTGATGTGGATATCCCTTAGGCATGCGATGTGTCATATGACTTTGTTCTTTGACAGAACTTGTTGTACCAATAACGACTTGACACATGTCACTCGAGGATAAGTCCATGTGTCACCCCATGTTTTTGACACGTAGCACCCAGGGTAAGCAATACTAAGTGGACCCTGGGCATTCACCAATTCAATGTTTGGAAGGAAGTGAGAGGAAGGTGAAACCCACAAATCTATGAAGAGTAGAGTGAATCCTCACCATCCATCGGGAGATGACATGTGGACACAAGAGACGAGATATCTGACAATTTGGCACTTCGGGAGATCTATGAAGAAGTGATTTGGAAATCCCCAAAGCTCGTAGGGATAGAGTTAATATGGACCGTTGATCAAGAAATGATACTTGGAAACAAATGTAGAAGTTTGGAGACTTGGCACTCTGGAAGAATTGAGAGTATGGACAGTTCGAAACTCTCGAAGTCGGAGTCCCAGAGTTGATCGTGGTCATTGGTTATCAAAAGGGCATGGATTGTTGATGTGTTTGTTGTAAGCTCATCAATTCGGCACTCCAAGAGATTTGTTGTGATGTTCTTTGGAAACCACCGAATCTTAGAGTCCCAGAGCTCCTATCCACCATAGATTGAATAGGGAATGTGGATTGTAGATCCACCGTCCTCCATGAATTTTCCATTTCAATGTCCTGTGATGTTTGTGATGCGCGAAAAGGGAAACCTTTGAAGATCCAGAGCCTTGAAGTTTCAAGGTTCCGGATAAGCGCACAACTATTATCACTTGGTCACAGATGTGGTCACATGCAAATTAAGGGTTGAAGAAAAAAGGGCTAGCGCCAGAAAATTGTTGTAGAATAGAACAGGGCTCAGAGATAGAGCCATAGGGATTCTTGATCGACCAAGACCTACAGAAAATGGAGTATGATATTCTTTTGTTGAATCAGTTTGGTTTATGTTATTCTGGAAAATTATTAAGTCTAATAACCTGACAAATTTTGGTTGACTGCACATTTTACAGAGTTAACAATTGTCAGAACCGAACCAAATTGTCCCATAGTGCAGAGAAATGAAGGAGGCACAAGATGCTTACAATTCGGAGAATGAAGTTAGAGGAATGGATGTCGATTTTGGAGTTGAAGTAACAAACTCCAATGGGCATGGAGAAGAAATAGATAAAGACGTGGGCATGATGAAAATCATTAAAAATTTGCAAAAAGATGTCCAAATTCACCAAGTAGATAACGAAAGGCTTGAGAGAGCCAAGCAACAACAAGAATACTTCAATATGAAGTTAATGCAGAGCCTGGAAATAATTGAAAAGAATTTGGATAAGGGAAGTGGATCCAACAAATAAAGGAGCCACATGTCCCCTGATGAGGAAAGAAGAGAAAGAAGTGGTAACAGACATCACCAACACTCCCAAAGGCACTCCAAAAGAAAGACATACAATAGTTCAAGTCCATGTCCTACTAGAAAGAATAGGATATCTGAAGTGGATGAACTGAAGGGTGATATGACTAAGCTCAAACCTCCTACTTTTGATGGAGGGCACCAGAAAGATGAATATGCTAAGACGTGGCTACTTGGAATGAGGAAATATTTCCAATTGCATAATTATTCCTCTCATGTAGAAGGAAGAATTGAAATCTATCAGCTGAAAGGAAAGGCATCCATGTTGTGGGATCATATTATTCAAGTGCAACACATCAGAGAGAAGAATGTTACATGCAAGGAATTCAAGAGACATTTTGAAAAGAAGTACTTAACCAAGAGATACGATGACAAAAAGATGAAATAGTTCTTTGAAATTAAATTGGGCAGCATGACTATAGATGAATATGAAAAAATATTTATAGAGTTGTTGAAGCATGTCTCTTTCATTAAGGATGAGACAGTTAAGATACATATATATCTGAGTGGGCTTCCATATTTCATCAGTGAAAAAATCTAGTATGATGATCCTAAAACTTTGGAAGGAACCATAAGGAAGGAAAAGTGTTTATATAATCAACATAAAGGAAACCCTGCTTTCAAAAAATCTTGGGAAGACACGAGGAAGTTTAAGAGGGAGAAAAGGCAGAAGGGGAACAAGCCACCATTTTTCATAAATAGTCCTCAAGGAAAACCAATTTTGAGAGAGCCAAGGATGGTTGAAGTAGGTGGGAAAAGGCCAAGAGAAACACCTATGCAATGTTGGGGTTGTAAAGGAGATCATAAGTATAGAGATTTCCCTCACATAAAGGACAAGGTGAGATTTGTTCACAATGTTCAGAAAGTAGAAACAATGGAGGACATGGGAAGAAGAGTACCAAGGATCTATGCATCCATGGACAACAAGCAAGTTGATTTCCAATCACACATGATTGAATTTGAAGGTATGATCAATAACCATGCCTTTACTATTTTAATTGATTCAGGAGCTAGTCATAGCTATATAGATGCACAGGTAGTGGAAATATTTCAATTACCAAGAAGCAAGCATGGGAAATCTTGGCTAGTGCAGCTGGCTACAGGATCCAAGAGAAAGATTGTTGAGTTGGTTAAATCATGTCTAGTGGGCATGAATGGATGAGTACCAAGGAATATTTGAACATTTTGCCTTTGGAGTCATATGATTGCGTAATTGGTATGGATTGGTTGGACCAACACCATGCCATATTAGAATGTCATAAAAAGGCATTCAATTTCCTGGATGAGGAAGGAATTCCCAGAGCAGTTACTATCCGAGAAATATTAGCAATGCAGCTAAAGAAGTGTTACAGGAAGGGCTGCCAAATATTTGCATCCCATATGGAAGAAGCACCTAAGGATAAGGTGCAAAAATTGGAGGATCATTCAGTCCTGAAATGTTTTGACGATGTGTTCAAAGAAATACCAGGGCTACCCCCAAAGAGAGATATTGATTTCTTTATAAATTTGATGCCTGGGGCACCTCCAGTATCAAAGACTCCCTACTGAATGAGCGTACCAAAACTGAAAGAACTGCAAATCAAGCTTGAAGAAATTTTAAAGAAGGGGTACATACGCTCAAGTGTGTCACCTTGGGGTGCCCAAATATTATTTGTGAAGAAGAAAGATGGGCCCCTGAGATTGTACATTGACTTCAGGAAGTTAAATAAAGTAACTATAAAGAACATGTATCCTCTACCAAGGATTGATGATCTCTTCGATCAGTTGAAGGATGCAAGGATATTTTCAAAGATAGATCTCAGGTCAAGATACCATCAGGTAAGGATTAAATATGAATACATCAGTAAGAGTGCCTTCAGGACAAGGTATGGTCATTATGAGTTCACAATGGTGTCATTTGGGGTATCAAATGCACCAACTATTTTCATGTGCTTAATGAATGGTGTTTCCCGAGAATATTTAGACAAGTTTTTCATTATATTTTTGGATGAAATCCTTGTATATTCCAAGACAGAGGAAGAGCAAGAGAAACACTTGAGGATGATGTTACAAGTGCTAAGATAGCACCAACTGTTTGCTAAGTTGAGAAAGTGCTCATTTTTCCAAAATCAAATCCACTATTTGGGACATATAATATCCGAAGAGGGAATAAAAGTAGACGTTGAAAAGATTGAAGCCGTTAAAGGGTGGGAAACAACTAACACTGTAAAAGAATTCAAATCCTTCATGGGTCTAGCTTGCTACTATGGGAGATTCATTGCAGGGTTTTCAAGGATTGCTCACCCAATCACTTCCTTGCAAAGAAAAGGAGTAAAATGTCAATGGACAAAAGAATGTGAAAAGAGCTTCCAACAATTGAAGCAATTGTTAACCAGTGCTCCAATTCTGAAGATTGCAGATCCGAATGAAGAGTTCGTGGTTTGCACAGATGCATGCAAAGAAGGAATGGGTAGATTCCTCAGTCATAATGGGTTTGTGATATGTTTTGAATCCAAGAAATTGAAAGAGCATGAAAGGCTCTATGCCACTCACGATTTGGAGTTGGCATCCATAGTACACACTTTAAATAAATGGAGACACTACCTCATGGGAAAGAGGTTTGAGCTGATGTAACATACCGCTCTGGCGCACTGAGAAAACTTATTCTTTGAGGACACTTGCTCGCAAGTGATCTGTACTTTTATGATGTTAAACCATTTATACTTGATTATGATGCGATTGACAGACGACATGATGTTTTACTATTTGATGTAGACAGGTGCTATTGACTCAGTTTTATTGAGTGTGCAGGGTTTTTGACCTTGAGGATGCAGAGGCATTGGTGGAACACCTTGGAATCCAGATTAAGTCAGGGAGTGTGCTATTTGGGTTGATTTATTTACTGTGATATTTCATTGATTTGTTGATTTGATGTTGACATGTTCTGACACAATTATCGATGATGCAGTCTGACGATATCTTGTCGACCAGACTCACATATGGAGTAAAGGGGCCACACACGATTTCCAGAGAGGTTGAGGGAGAGGGGTGGATAGCAGCCCTGCCACCGCCTACTAGCACTCCCGCCGTGGCTCGAACTGTAGGTTAACGATTACCTAGTTCGAGAGAATCCACGATGTCGTGAGGGAAGACTGCAACAGTCGCTCACGATGATTCTAAGGGGCGCGCAATAAGGTGGGGGCCTTATTCCTTAGAACCCTTAGTCTCCCACAAGTTCACCTGGCAGAGTGTTGACTCCAAGGGTTATAGATGTCTACCAATCAGTCCAGTTGGTGAGTGGAACCCTTGGAGAACATGGTGCATCCTAAAGGGCACGTTGCACAAAAGAAACACAAGAAGCGAGTGGCACCCTTGGAGCATGTGGTGCATCCTGAAGGGCACGTCGCGCAAAGGAAACAAACGAGGCGAGTGGCACCCTTGGAGCATGTGGTGCGTCCTGAAGGGCACGTCGCATTGATGTGGATGAATGAAACAAACATAAATAGCCCTAAGACAATAACGCCTTAATAAATTCTTAAAACGACACCCCTAAACAAATCGTCGTCCAGTTCAAAATCTAAACCTAAGTCCCCAAAAAAAAAAACTTCTCTAAGATAAAAATTTCGTTTAACCTTAAGGAAAAAGGCCCTAACTCTAACTCTAAAAAGAGCCTAACCCTAATTCTAAATGAAATATCTCCTATGAATCTTGACCTAATCCTATACCCAAATATCATTAGTAATAGCAATTAACCCTAATAACCATTAAAATAATTAAGCAAAACATCATTATGAGATTTTAGGCTAGAGTTCGCACCTCAATGTAGTGCAAGGAGAATACAATTTTTATAACGTACTTGAGCTCTAGTTCTTGGATTTATTAACGTCAACTTCATCCAACTACAACCAATGTATCAATGGATACTAGATTTCATAATCTTTTTCAACCATTTAACTTTTTATGAACTCATAACCTTCATTCAAATTGAAACATAACTTTTCTTAAAAATAAAAATATACATAAGTACAGTTTTAGTTAACTCAAACAATAAATTTCATTGAAGGCCTCTCCTTCTTTAAACGTAACCTTCAATGAGAGTTCATTAACATATTGAAAGCATAACTCCCTTATGAACGCAATAGTTTTTCAAAAAATAAACTAATTCATAGATAAACGAATACCAAAAGCCATAATTTTGATTGACAGAACGCATAACCATCGGTGAATAAATTGAATGCTTAAGGGACTAAACTATTCCTTAAAACTCATACATAAACTCAGATTTAACCAATAGTAATAAAAATTATTTGACGAGCAGGAGTATAAAAAAATATATATATGAATTAAAAAAAATAAAATGAAAATATGCTTAGCGCATTTACCTTGTGGGTTTTTTTTTAAAAAAAAAAAAAAGGGAAGGAAAATAATTTTGGAGAAAAGTGGGGGATGAGTGACACTTGTAAGACAAAGAATTTTAGAGGGATTTTCATTAAAACTTAAAGTAAATGTGATTTAGGTCAAAACTCGATAAAAAGAAAGGGGCATGGGGGAAAAGAGGATCAGCTATTAGGTATTGTTATGCTGTCGAAATTGGAAACTGGATTGATTGCTTGTGAGGAGTTGGAATTTTCTCAGCTGTATTAGAGTGGTAGCTCAGACTTGGAGGCAAGATGGGAAGCTAGGTATATCCTCTGGACTGTGTGTGGCCCCTTTGCGGCTCGGGGGGCTAAGGGGGAAGCAGAGTACCCCTAGCGTTTGACTGGGAGGTACCGGTGTAGTCTCTACGGTCGGCGAGCGGGAGCGGCACGAAGCAGGAGCGGCACGGAGCGCACAGTACATTATTCGACGTGGACAATCAGGCAACGGTATGGGTTCTTGTTCTTGATAGAATAGGGTGTTTTACGGTATTGTTGGTATTAGAACATGGGTTGTAAATGGATTAATGGCCGTTTTATTTATTTACTCTGCAAATGAAATAAAAATATGATCCTCAAATGTATTATCTGTGTGGCTTGAAGTGTAATAGACTGATTTCCGTGACCTTCCTTGGATATGTGCGATCTTGCGTTTTGTAGTCTGTGTTTTTTTTTTTGCTTGAAAGAGATAAAACTATCTCTGCGCTGGAAACCCTTGACCTGCATTTGCTTGTCTTCTGATTTTTGTGGGGGCACGGTACCGCGCATTATTTCACTGTTTGTGTAAGGGTGTTTTTACCTTGCTGTGGTTGTTTTTACATTTTGTTGTGGGCATTTCTATTGTGACTGGGGCGTTTTACATGATTTACTGGAGAATTGTTTTTCTCTGATTCATCCTTGATAATGGTCGTTAGTCTCTACCTTATCCACCACGGGAGGCCATGCGCGTTTCTGGTGTGCCTGCTCTAGACGGGGTGGCTGCGTTGGAATTCTTGCTGGACCATGAGTCCACTTCCCTTGTGAGGTTAATCTTTTATCTCCCGCCATTTACCTTCATTGCTTAACTCGAGCACATCCATATCTACCATTATTCTTGGGTTAAACTCAGCCTCGGACAGGTGACAACAATGTTAAGGTTGGGGTGATTATGATCTCTGAATGCACCCACGGTAAAAGAAAAATGAATAACTTCTTTAACACAATAAAACCATAGGCTCAACGATCCTTGAGATTGTGTTCATCTGGTTCTGGAAGAAGGGGCACCCTCCACGCGCGCTGATAAACCTTTAAAATCCTTACGGCCTCACCCACCCCTAAATGGCTAGATCTCGGCCCACCTTTAGAAGCTAAGACATCATATTCTTGATGTTAGTCGGGGAATTCGATGACATGGACAACATAGCAGAAGACAGTGGTCGTCTAAACTAACCAGCGTATCCCTTATTTTACCGGCAGTGAATCACGGCCTTTAGCGACCTCAGAAATCCGCGCGCGTCTCAGCGTTTCTTCCCTTGGCCTTTGCACTTTCTAGGATCCTCTACATCGGGTTCCTTCAGTCGACTGTCTCCACCTCCCAGCTGTCCTCCTCTGGCGGTCTTCCTTTCCAACTCACAAGGTATTCCCTTTTCAGCCGGTTTCCTTGCCTCTTGAAAGGCTTGTTATTAAATAACGCAAGCAACCTTTCCATCAGGGATAGCACTAGTCTTGTCTTACTGGTTCATCGCTTGCTGTGGATTTGTCATACTAATTTGACAACTGGTCCCTCAGTCGACTGTCCCCACACTCAGCAGATAGTCAGCCGGTGACCTCCCCTAAATTTTCTGAGTATTTTTGGGTGGCAGCGACTTCTCAGACCAACTGCACACTCCACCTTCATGGCTATAATGCCACCACGTTCCTTTGTTGTTCACACAGGGTTACTCATTTTTATCAGCATGTATTTTTGTTTTAAAGACTGACAGGTTTATTTATTATTATATGTTGTTCCAAATGCTCAGCACAGATCTTTAGCACTGGATTTGTTTATATATATTTTATTCCTTTATTTTTAAAGACTGATAGGCAGCGCCAAAGGAAAAAGGGCTAGCTAGTTTAAGTTGTTTTTATTGGAATAGTTATGCCTATAATACAGTTGTCTTCCAACATACCCAAGTTATTAAATATTTTATTACAACTGTCTAGTTATGTTTTTGTTTGGAAAGGTTCTTCCTTTTTCCTTTCATGAAATATTGACATTGTTTTATTCTATTGAAAGTAGGTGGTTTCATTACAGTTGCCTCGTTTTTATTTTGTTTTAATGGTAATAATGGTTAATCATTATGGTACCGTAAGGCAATAATGGTGAAAGTAATGTTGAAGTGATTATGCAATAACTGTTAAATAGGATTGTTAAAGTGATATGGCTTGATGGTAATCATTGTTAATAACTTATGATTTTATAAGGTAATGATGGTTAAAGTAATATTGATGTATTATGTAATAATTGTTAAAGTGATAATAGTGAAAGTAATATGGTGTTAATGGTAATATTTGTTAATTAATCATGGGTTTTATAAGGTAGAATGTTAAAGTAATTGTTGAGATAATATAACGGAATGAAAAATGGTTAATGGTAAAGATTATGTAAAGAATATGTAATGGGATGTCAATGTGAGGTAAGGTCATTATTAATGTGATGATGTGCAATATCTTAGGTTAATACTGATATTCATGGGGATGTACATGATCGTGTGGTCATCAATTATGGTAATGATATCGCAGATTATTTATATGGGCTATGTTTTAATTAATGATTGATTGATCAAATAGCGTGCCTGGAAATTAAAAGGAATTGTGCCTCGAGTTGGTTACTGTTAGATAGTTTATGTATATCGGACACCCTGTGTGCTTGTAATTATTTTGGATTGAAGAAATGTTTAAATGTTTAGATTTTGGTTGCGTGCCATGCACAATGTTGGATCTTGATTTTTGATTCTCGCTCGAAATTGAAGGGTTATGATACTGTATTGTTGATGTGGTTGCCTTGGGTTGGTATGATGATATTCCTTAGCTTAGTGGGATTGTTGTCTGTGTCAGGAGGGTTGTAGACACCTCCATGTTCCTCAGAACAGTCGCCAGCCCTGAGACCTTAAATGGTTAAAATCGATGGGAACCTGGGCTCTAGCGTTGCTTATGTGTCTTGGAGGTCCTAACCATTCCAGGGTAGGACGAGCAGGTAGTCAATTTTACTCATCGTCGTGTGATCTCCGTTTATGCATGCAGTTACTGGTCGTGCGTCCTTGTCATATTTTATTGTTCATTATGGGTGCATCTTATTCATCGTCGGGTGGCGACGCAGAGTCAAATGTGATGATTGTTTCCTTGTACACACGCGCACCCACTTTTTAAACACACACAATATATATA
>ML776633.1:1980149-2007241 GCA_009831015.1 Picea engelmannii
AAACTTCTCTAAGATAAAAATTTCGTTTAACCTTAAGGAAAAAGGCCCTAACTCTAACTCTAAAAAGAGCCTAACCCTAATTCTAAATGAAATATCTCCTATGAATCTTGACCTAATCCTATACCCAAATATCATTAGTAATAGCAATTAACCCTAATAACCATTAAAATAATTAAGCAAAACATCATTATGAGATTTTAGGCTAGAGTTCGCACCTCAATGTAGTGCAAGGAGAATACAATTTTTAGAACGTACTTGAGCTCTAGTTCTTGGATTTATTAACGTCAACTTCATCCAACTACAACCAATGTATCAATGGATACTATATTTCATAATCTTTTTCAACCATTTAACTTTTTATGAACTCATAACCTTCATTCAAATTGAAACATAACTTTTCTTAAAAATAAAAATATACATAAGTACAGTTTTAGTTAACTCAGGAAATAAATTTCATTGAAGGCCTCTCCTTCTTTAAACGTAACCTTCAATGAGAGTTCATTAACATATTGAAAGCATAACTCCCTTATGAATGCAATAGTTTTTCAAAAATTAAACTAATTCATAGATAAACGAATACCAAAAGCCATAGTTTTGATTGATAGAACGCATAACCATCGGTGAATAAATTGAATTCTTAAGGGACTAAACTATTTCTTAAAACTCATACATAAAATCAGATTTAACCAATAGTAATAAAAATTATTTAACAAGCGGGAGTATAAAAAATATATATATGAATTAAAAAAATAAAATGAAAAGATGCTTAGCGCATTTACCTTGTGGGTTTTTTTTTTTTTTAAAAAAAAGGGAAGGAAAATAATTTTGGAGAAAAGTGGGGGATGAGTGACACTTGTAAGACAGAGAATTTTAGAGGGTTTTTCATTAAAACTTAAAATAAATGTGATTTAGGTCAAAACTCGATAAAAAGAAAGGGGCATGGGGGAAAAGAGGATCAACTATTAGGTATTGTTATGCTGCCGAAATTGGAAACTGGACTGATTGCTTGTGAGGAGTTGGGATTTTCTCAGTTGTATTAGAGTGGTAGCTCAGCCTTGGAGGCAAGCTGGGAATCTAGGTATATCCTCTGGACTGTGTGTGGCCCCTTTGTGGCTCGGGGGGCTAAGGGGGAAGCAGAGTACCCCTAGCGTTTGGCTGGGAGGTACCGGTGTAGTCTCTACGGTCGGCGAGCGGGAGTGGCACGAAGCAGGAGCGGCACGGAGCGCACAGTACATTATTCAACGTGGACAATCAGGCAACGGTATGGGTTCTTGTTCTTGATAGAATAGGATGTTTTACGGTATTGTTGGTATTAGAACATGGGTTGTAAATGGATTAATGGCCATTTTATTTATTTACTCTGCAAATGAAATAAAAATATGATCCTCAAATGTATTATCTTTGTGTCTTGAAGTGTAATAGACTGATTTCTGTGACCTTCCTTGGATATGTGCGATCTTGCGTTTTGTAGTCTACGTTTTTTTTTTTTTTTGCTTGAAAGAGATAAAACTATCTCTGCGCTGGAAACCCTTGACCTGCATTTGCTTGTCTTCTGATTTTTGTGGGGGCACGGTACCGCGCGTTGTTTTCACTGTTTGTGTAAGCGCGTTTTTACCTTGCTGTGGTTCTTTTTACATTTTGTTGTGGGCGTTTCTATTGTGACTGGGGCGTTTTACATGATTTACTGGCGAATTGTTTTGCTCTGATTCATCCTTGATAATGGTCGTTAGTCTCTTCCTTATCCACCATGGGAGGCCATGCGCGTTTATGGTGTTCCTTCTCTAGACGGGGTGGCTGCGTTGGAAGTCTTGCTGGACCACAAGTCCACTTCCCTTGTGAGTTTAATCTTTTATCTCCCTCCATTTACCTTCATTGCTTAACTCGAGCACATCCATCTCTACCATTATTCCTGGGTTAAACTCAGCCTCGGACAGGTGACAACAATTTTAAGGTTGGGGTGATTACGATCTCTGAATGCACCCACGGTAAAAGAAAAATGAATAAATGCTTTAACACAATAAAACCACAGGCTCAACGATCCTTGAGATTGTGTTCATCCGGTTCTGGAAGAAGGGGCGCCCTCCACGCGTGCTGATAAACCTTTAAAATCCCTACGGCCTCACCCACCCCTGAATGGCTAGATCTCGGCCCACCTTTATAAGCTAAGAGAACATATCCTTGATGTTAGTCGGGGAATTCGATGACATGGACAACATATCAGAAGACAGTGGTCGTCTAAACTAACCAGCTTATCCCTTATTTTACCGGCAGTGAATCACGGCCTTTAGCGACCTCAGAAATCTGTGTGTGTCTCAGCGTTGCTTCCCTCGGCCTCTGCACTTTCTGGGATCCTCTGCATCGGGTTCCTTCAGTCGACTATCTCTGCCTCCCAGCTATCCTCCTCTGGCGGTCTTCCTTTCCAACTCACAAGGTATTCCCTTTTTAGCCGGTTTCCTTGCCTCTTGAAAGGCTTGTTATTAAATAACGCAAGCAGCCTTTCCATCGGGGATAGCACTAGTCTTGTCTTACTGGTTCATCGCTTGCTGTGGATTTGTCATACTAATTTGACAACTGGTCCCTCAGTCGACTGTCCCCACACTCAGCGGATAGTCAACCGGTGAACTCCCCTAAATTTTCTTGAGTATTTTTGGGTGGTAGCGACCTCTCAGACCAGCTGCACACTCCGCCTTCATGGCTGTAATGCCACCACGTTCCTTCGTTGTTGACACAGGGTTACTCATTTTTATCAGCATGTATTTTTGTTTTAAAGACTGACAGGTTTATTTATTATTATATGTTGTTCCAAATGCTCAGCACAGATCTTTAGCACTGGATTTGTTTATATATATTTTATTCATTTATTTTTAAAGACTGATAGGCAGCGCCAAAGGAAAAAGGGCTATCTAGTTTAAGTTGTTTTTATTGGAATAGTTCTGCCTATAATACAACTGTCTTCCAACATACCCAAGTTATTAAATATTTTATTACAGCTGTCTAGTTATGTTTTTGTTTGGAAAGGTTCTGCCTTTTTCCTTTCATGAAATATTGACATTGTTTTATTCTATTGAAAGTAGGTGGTTTCATTACAGGTGCCTCGTTTTTATTTATTTTTAATGGTAATAATGGTTAATCATTATGGTACCGTAAGGCAATAATGGTGAAAGTAATGTTGAAGTGATTATGCAATAACTGTTAAATAGGATTGTTAAAGTGATATGGCTTGATGGTAATAATTGTTAATAACTTATGATTTTATAAGGTAATGATGGTTAAAGTAATATTGATGTATTATGTAATAATTGTTAAAGTGATAATAGTGAAAGTAATATGGTGTTAATGGTAATATTTGTTAATTAATCATGGGTTTTATAAGGTAGAATGTTAAAGTAATTGTTGAGATAATATAACGGAATGAAAAATGGTTAATGGTAAAGATTATGTAAAGACTATGTAATGGGATGTCAATGTGAGGTAAGGTCATTATTAATGCGATGATGTGCAATATCTTAGGTTAATACTGATATTCATGGGGATGTACATGATCGTGTGGTCATCAATTATGGTAATGATATCGCAGATTATTTATATGGGCTATGTTTTAATTAATGATTGATTGATCAAATAGTGCGCCTGGAAATTAAAAGGAATTGTGCCTCGAGTTGGTTACTGTTAGATAGTTTATGTATATCGGACACCCTGCGCGCTTGTAATTATTTTGGATTGAAGAAATGTTTAAATGTTTAGATTTTGGTTGCGCGCCATGCACAATGTTGGATCTTGATTTTTGATTCTCGCTCGAAATTGAAGGGTTATGATACTGTATTGTTGATGTGGTTGCCTTGGGTTGGTCTGATGATAGTCCTTAGCTTAGTGGGATTGTTGTCTGTGTCGGGAGGGTTGTAGACGCCTCCATGTTCCTCATAACAGTCGCCAGCCCTGAGACCTTAAATGGTTAAAATCGATGGGAACCTGGGCTTGAGCGTTGCTTATGTGTCTTGGAGGTCCTAACCATTGCAGGGTAGGATGGGCGGGTAGTCAGTTTTACTCATCGTCGTGTGATCATCGTTTATGCATGCAGTTACTGGTCGTGTGTCCTTGTCATATTTTTATGTTCATCATGGGTGCGTCTTATTTGTCGTCGGGTGGCGACGCAGAGTCGAATGTGATTATTGTTTCCTTGTACACGCGCGCACACACTTTTTAAACACACACACACACACACATACAAATAAAAAAATTGCACTAGTTACTAGTGTTGGGTCATCGTAACGAGGAGGATGCCACAGCTGAGAACAAACCATAATGGTCTGAAATATTTGTTTGATCAACCTACTTTAAATTCGAAGAAAATCAGATGGTTGGGATTCCTCTGTGAATATGAATTTGATATCAAGCACATCAAAGAAAAGTAGAACAAAGTGGTTGATGCACTCAGCAGGAGAGTGCATGAACTACATGCTACAACCATCCGCATGTATCAAACCGATATTAAACATGAAATTTTGGAAGCTGCAAAAGCATATTTGTAGTACATGGGAATGGTAACAAAGTTACAACAAGGTAAGATGCTACAGAAAATAGAATATTATAGATTGGAAGTTGATGGAATACTCCTGTATAGGAACATAAGTTTTGTACCCAGTTCTCATGAATTCAGGAGTATGATCTTGAAAGAGGTGCATAATGTGCCTTATGTTGGGCACCCTGGATATCAGAAAATAGTGGCAGCAGTCAAGAGCCATTACTATTGGCCAAGCATGGAGAAATAAATTGCAGAGTACATCGTCAGATGTATGGAGTGCCAAAGGGTAAAAGCTGAGCATGGACACCCAGCTGGGTTGCTACATCCGTTACCCACCCCTAAGTGGAAGTGGGAAGTAGTGACAATGGATTTCATCATAGGATTACCCATAACAAACAAACAACATGATTCCATCATGGTGGTGGTGTATAAGATTACAAAGGCTACCCATTTTATTCCCTTGAAGACTACTCACATGACATCTAATGTTGTTGATATTTATATGAGGGAAGTATCACGATTGCACGGTATTCCCAAGACAATTATGTCTGATAGAGACCCAAAATTTACCTCGAAGTTTTGGATAGGATTATTTAAGGGGTTCAGAATGAATCAGAACTTCAGCACATCCTATCATCCTGAGTGTGATGGACAAACATAGAGAGTAAATCAAGTGATAAAAGATATGTTAAGAATGTATGTGATGGAAAAACCATACAAATGGGAAGACTACCTACACTTGGTAGAGTTTTCTTACAACAATGGGTACCAAGAATCACTGAAGATGAGCCCATTTGAGGCACTTTATGGCAGAAAGTGAAACACGCGAATAAGTTGGGACAACCCAGCTGATAGAGAAACAATTGGGCGAGATTTTCTCAGGGAATGGAAGAGAAATTGATAAAGATAAAGTAGAATTTGAAGGCTGCCCAAGACAAGAAGAAAATCTATTCTGACAAAGGCAGAACCCATAGGGAGTTTAAAGTGGGTGATCATGTTTTCTTGAAGGTGAAAGCCAACAAAAGTTCCTTGAAGCTGGGAAACTATTCCAAGTTGGCAGCCAGATATTGTGGACCGTTTGAAATTATATAAAGAATTGGACCAACAACTTATATGCTTGCATTTCCTGCATGCATGAATATTCATAACATATATCATGTCTCATTTCTCAAGAAATATATACTTGATGCTAATCATGTGATTGATTGGAATGTGATTCAGGGGGAGCAAGAAGGCACTTTACAAGTGTATCTGGTGCACATACTGGACCAGAAAAGCAAGAAGCTCTAAAATTGAGCCATAAGGCTTGTAAAGGTACAGTGGACCTAGTATGGTCCTGAGGACGCAACATGGGAGCACGAAGAAACTATGCGAGTAGAATAGCCACATCTTTTTGAAGATTTTCAAAATCTTTTTGATGTTGTGTAAATGAGTTGCACTGGGGACATTGCAAAAATAAGGGGAGGGGATTGTAATATCCCAAGGCCAAGCCCCAATTGTAATTATGAATGTAACATGTTTCGTAGGCTGGTGAGCCAAGTAATTATAAGTTGGTAGGCTTATGTGTTTATCAGGCTGGAGATCCTATATGTTAAAGGCTAAGAGCCTGTTCTGTACATCTAAATATTCATATTATTAATATAACAACATCGTTGCGTTTAGACTGACCACAAAGAAAGAGTATGGGGGACTAAGATCCACTAGGTTGGGTAAGGGAAGGGGGTTGAAAGGCTAAGAAAAAGGGGCTAATATTAAGGGCTTAACCCAGGGGAATATTATAATGTATTTCCTTAAATTAATAAAGTTTGGGAAATAAACCCAGTTATCCTAAGTTCCTTTTAGGGAGAGGAACAAACTCCAAGTGGAGATGGATGAGCTCCCAAGAGAGCCAGGTGTCAACCTGGGCACATGCATATTTATGTGGGAATTTCCACCGTTGTGGGGGTTCTCTCTAGGCATTGGGGCACTCGTGAGTTCTCTCACCATCCTCACTCCCATCATTCTAACTAGGATAGCCATTTGTTGCCCCGATTCACTCATGCGTGGATCAAGCACGCAGTAAGCTGGTCTGCCATTGTTGAACCGTAACCATCCTGAACCTCTACTCAAGCCCGAATTGATATCTTACTGAAATTGTACCCTGCATGTTGTGTGTGTGTTTCACCGTGCCCCATGTTTATTTTTTGTTGTTTCCATCATCATGCCCGAGTGTTGAGGAGAAGGAGTGAAGAAGCAGGTTTTCAGTCCTGTGAGTAACTCTCCCATGTGAGAGAGTGTGGATTGAAGAAGGAGGTTGTCATGCCTGTGAGAAACTCTCTCCAGGTGAGAGAATTTGCTAAGGAAGTGAGTTCTCCTGGAGGGATTCTAGTAGTAGCTACAAAGCTCTGAGAATTATGTTTGGCCTGTTGCTGAAACCTTGGAAAGGAGGTGGAGCAGCTGATGGACTATGTGACGGTGAAGGTGTACACTCCTAGGGTGGGAAAAACACATGGGGAATGAGAGTCTGTGAGAGGTGGGTGTAAGTGGCTCCTTGGAGGAAATTATTTTTGTTGTACTGTGCAAGTTCATGTTGTCCCTGCCTAGCCTAGGAATCCCTTGCTCGATGGAGTTTAGTCCCAGATTGGGGGTGACCCACTGCTGAGAGTGATGAGAAGTGTGGTCTAAGGCTGGGAGGTTCGTGGAAGGTCTGCACGTAGTTGGTGCACTTCAATTAAGTGATAAGTATCATTTATGTGCTTAATGGTTAAATGATGTGATTTAGTGCATGTATTTGATTCTTGTAGTAATGTCATGTGTTTCACTACATGTATGTTTTCATGTTCTCTCTATTTATTTTCTGTTAAGTTTATATGTGATTTATTCCGCAAAGAGCTCTGTCTGAGGTGACGATACTCGACCTGTTGATGGCTGGGGGACGTTACAAAATGGTACCAAAGAAAAAGATGTTTAATTTGTGACGACGCCCGACCTGTTGGTGGTTGGGGACGTTACATGGGGTGAATATAATGTCATAATCTAAATTTTCTACAAAATGATTATTTTTCGGGGATCTTTGTTCTAAATCCGGTGAGAAATTGTTAGATCCAAATATTTGAGTGATTATTTATGTAGAATATGAGTACCTCAGGGGTTTTTAAACAACAAAAAATAGTGATTTCGTGTATATTTATGTCTCCAAATTTTGGCGAGAAAAGCAATTTTGTAGAACAGGTAGACAATGTTGAATATAATCTGCAAATAAGTTAATTTAAGAAATACAACATTCAATGAACAATTCAATTTAAACTAATTGTCATTGCAAATAACTAAATCTTTAAAAATGTATTAACTTGATGCTTTGCAACTCCTAACTTGAACTCTAATCTTATTTTATTTATTTAAACAAATTGATATCAACATTGTACTATTTAATCATCATAAACATATATGACAAACAAATTGATATAAACATTGTAATATTTAATCATTGTAAACATACATGACACTATCTCATTTAGACATGATTTTTTTTAGATAATATACTCCATGTCCAATAATGACATTAATATAGAGAAGATTTTCTACAAGGTTTCTTTTACACTTTCTAAATTTGCTTGCAAATTAAGGGTATGTGCACCAAATCAAAAGTCAGAGAAATACTTTTCTCTCAAAGAATCATGAGAATCCACCCAGATTGAGATCATCTTAAACAAAGGTCGTATAGTGGCAACACCTACCTCGCAGTTGAGTATGAAAGTCAGTGGGAAAGGACCCATGCTTCAACATCCGTCAAATTGGTATGCATGTTGTATGCATGGATAGAACATGGAGCTATATGCTTGTAACAAATATCATGAGCGCAGTTCAGAAGATAATGGTTCTACTTGACTAGTCGACATTGATCAACACAACCCATATGAATCATGTGATTTCTCAATCGGAGGAAAATAAGCCATTTAGTGATCAATTCAACTCAAGGTATAATTCTAGGTGAATCATGTGACCACCCAGTCGGGGAAAATAAGGCATTTAGCGAGCGATTCAACTCAATGGTAAATACCATGTGAGCAACTTGGTTATGAATGTAGTTGGTGACGATCTAAAAACACAGTGATGAAGCCAGTCCTTAGAACTTGTATTCAAAGGATTTGAAGTTTGATTCATGGTGAACAACTAAAAAAATGGTAATGCCAACTGGTAATCTTAGAACTATGTTTTCATGTTTGCACGGTTAAGAATTTATTGTAGATTTAGTTGATGGTATGATCTAGTTGGAGGTTATGAGTTAACAAACCCATCCATATCGTTCTTTTAAAAATGAAATGGTAGCTTAAAAATGCCATTGGCATAATGTAATTGATGTTACATTCTGTTGTAGCCTTAAATAACTAGGGCTTGAAGAAGATCCCCTTGTGAATAAATTTGTGCCTACATGCTACATGTAACATAAGAATGAAGATGATACTGCTAAGAAGGTGTAGCAATTCCTCCAAATAAAAAGATGAAATCTTCTATAAAGTATCCCTCCTCCTGTAAAAAATATGTGTGGTTTTGATGGTGCTCATCTCCATGTGGAATTGTTTGTCTCCTTGTCTCACACCTTCCAATTTCTTAACTGCCATGAGAATCATATGTTAGAGTCCCCAAATCAATGGTTGAGACAATCCACATGGTCATCTAACAGATCAGACAAACCTGAGCTGCAGAAAAGTCAGTGGAGGGACATTTGCTACGCAACGCCCTTGCCACTCCATTGCAAGTTGTGGGTCACCTGTGATCACCCTCATAATTGGAAACTTAATAGAGTAGGTGATCCCTCTCATGTTTTCCATAGACAGATTGATCATGATATATGTAGATTTATATTTGGTTGTTGCTTGAGTAGGTGTCGGTTCTCTTGCATATTTTGTAACCCGTTGTAACAGAGACACTACTTGCAGGACAGTTCTCTTCAATTTGGTTCTCTTGCATATTTTGTTACCCATTCTGTTACAAAAGGCTCCCCAAACTACCTTAACAAAAACATCTACTTCCACCACTAATGAAATAGTGATCCAATGCTAAGAATTGAAATTAGTGCCTTCCTTCAGCAAGAAGCTTCTACGAACTCGAACACTTCTTCCATCTGTGCCTTAAGGCCAGAGAATCGGAGGATTGAAAAATGCATAAACCTAGACACACAAATAGAAGTTCATAGATCCAAATCATGATCCAAGAGCTCCAATTGTGGTATTTTTATATATTTTTGACAAGGCAAAGCGTAGTCACACTTCGCAGTATTTTATGGACATATTTCTCCAACAATGCGCCAAGCTGTAGATATGCTAGGTTTAATTATAAGGCGCAACATATTTCTCTGCAACAAAAAGATTGGAACTATTCGCAGCTTTATAGAGAGTTTTTTGGAGCATGACCCTAATAGTAATTGTGAACTCTGACTAAATGTTTTCCACAGTGTTGTATACAACATAGTCTTCTGCAATATCACTATCATCATTGTAAAAACTATGATTGGCGTAACGTAAGAAGCAACCATCTATCATAATGAATGCAGAAGTTTTGTTGCATCCTTTAGCTTCACCAGGAATATCATTGTGAGTGTTGGATATAATTTTGGTGCTTGCATTTTCCACACACTATTTGCGATCGGAGGAATATGATGAGTGAAATAAATCCATGACATCTTTCAATTGAAGTTTCATAGTGCAGTAATCCAAAGATGCTTCGATATCTTGCCCCTCTTTCGATGAAGTAGGAGTTTCGAGTCGGTGAAGGAGAACACGGGTCAAAAGAAGATTTGTCTTTTGCAATTAACATATGGAAAGTTTCAATTGGCTTTAGATAGTCGACGAAGGGGTGAGAGAAACCTCTCCTTAAAGAACGCCTTTGACGTAATTATATATCAACTTTATATATACAGAGAGAGTGAAAGAGAGTGAGAGCAACTCAAAGTAAAAAAAAGTATTATTTCATTGATAAGTGTTTTCTACTTCTCAATATGATGGAGATGTGTAATTCCTTTAATGATTTAATATGGAGTTGACATGTGGCATTTAAAAAATATTAATAAGAAATAATTTCAATGTGGGTCATAAAAAAATATTTCAATGTCCCCCTTAAGAAAAATATTTAAATATTGTATACATAGACATATATATGCACAAAGCAAGTGATAGTAAAAATTTATTATTGCAAGAAGAGACACTAAAATATTATTAATAACAAAAAATATCTTATTCTTATTAAGTATATGAGGGATATGTGTAATTCCTTCAATTCTTAAGGGATTTAAAAACATATTAATAACAAATAAAATATTTCAATATGAACTTTATATATAGATAGATATAAAACAATGGAAAGTAAAAAAAAAAATTATTCTACCAAAACTACAACTTAGTATGAGGAGTTGTGTCAAACTTTATAAACTTTATTGTTCCTGAAGCCCTCTACAACCTAGTATGGGGAAGATATTCATGTAACATAAAACATTAAAATAAGAAATAAGAAAATAAGAAAAATTATGTCAGCTCCATATATATATATATATATATATATATATATATATATATATATAATGAATAAAAATCTCCCTATGTGTATCGAATCTATCAATGATATTTACGTGATTTAGGATTCTAATAAACTATAGAGTTGGTGGGTATTGCTTCCATTTCCGCATTGGAGGACCACCCCAGTTACTTGTGTTACAATCGTAGTAAGCTTATTTGACTTGAAGTATTATGAATATTAAATCTATGGTAAATTTTTGATATAATAAGAAGACTTATAAAGTCTACTCAATCGAAAATAAACTAGGTTCGATTAAAAATAATAAGAACAAGAATAATTATTTTGTATTTACTATTACTATTACTTCTATTTATTTAGTATTTAGTATTTAGTATTTACTATTACTATTTACTATTTAGAGCAATATGAGCAATGATTTGAGCGATAATACTATGAAAAATGATAAGAAGATTAAGACAATGATAAATAATTTAATGCAATTAGTTGCATTGATTTAAGTGATGATACAATAAAAAATGATTTAGCATAATCAAGTAGTTGTATTCATTTTAACAATGATATAACATTATAAAACAATGTGGTGCATTGATTTAAGTGATAATGATATAACATAAAACAATAAGGTACATTGATTTCAATGATAAAACTATGAAAAAATATTGAGTGCATTAATTAATTGAATAAATGATATGAAGAAAATCAATCCTCTATATTGATTTCAATAGTGAGATACAACAAATCATCAAGTGAAATGAATCTAGTAATAACCTAGTGAAAACAAATTTCAAAATAGATATTATAAGTTGAAGTCATGTACTTTTTTTTGGTTATGTGTGATTTATCTATTATTATTTTCACATTAAAACAATTATAATATTAAGATATATAAATGTGAAAAATGTGCTCAACCCATAATTGACACCAGTCCTTCCTGTTAGCGATCAAAAATAACTTGCTAATGATTTCCAAATCACATGATAAAATGATCATTAGGTAGAAGAGTTATCTCTAAATCTTAAAGTTTTAGAGGTTTTGAGAAAGGCTCAAATTCATATCAATTAAATAAAATGAGGATTTCACCTCTAAAAATAGGCCAAAAGTTAATTTTAGCTTTTGGCGGCTAAGTGTGAAATTTACAGTGTAATGAGTTGCCAAAAAGCTCTGACTTTCGGTGGCTAAAAGGCAAAATACACGACTAATGAGCCATCGAATGTGCAAAAGAGTCCAGAATCACCTTCTTTCTACCCAGATCGCGATTTTTCGATTCCAAAACACGTGGGAATGATATCAAATGAAGGATAATAATTGTGGGAATATAGATCATGCTCCCTTTCAAGTTTTGGAGGCATGTGATAAGGAAACAACACCAAATGGAACTTTATTTTGGGCAGAAATCGCTGGAACCATCATTGATAGATTTCGAATTCTGTGATCTTCACCTGCAAGATGCCAAATAATGTTGAAGATTGTCAAACTGGACTTATGATAATAAGATTAGATCATATATGCTAGAAGATCCATTTTTATTATGTTTATTTTAGGTATTTCAGATCCATTAAAATAGGATCTTGAAACTTTGATTGTAAAGGCTATTAAAGCCTAAGAATTCTCAGAACTGAGAGGGGGGGGGGAGGAAAAACAGTTTGATGACTGTGGTTCAATTCTTGAAGACTTGTACTTTTTATTCCTTGGAGATGTCCATGAATACATCTTGACATCGAGCTTCTTTCACTTTGTTTGTTCAGTTTTCATTTCCTTTCTTTCCAAGTTTATATATATCCAATGATAGAAGGTTGTCATCCCATCTCTTCGTTGGTATATTAAACTTTAATACATTGCTTCTAAGGTTTTTCTCAATGCCAGATAGTTGTCACCCTATCAGTGCATTCATAAGCTAAATCTGCAAGTATTTTCCCGTTATGTCTGGCCATATATTATATGTAATCTTATATATGTTTCTTCCGGTATGAAGAGTATCTTACCTATCATCACTGGCCATTCACATATTCTATTGTATAGGTATTTCCGTTAGCATAATGAGTCTTCTCCACATTTCCACAAATTGATTTAAACCTACTGAGCAACATAGTTGAAAGCCTTGGACTTTCGAGTGATTTATATATTTCTAAATGGATAAGAGTTTATAATGTCATCCGATTTGATCCTTCTTTCCTCCACATTATTGATTTATTTAAGTTACCAAGCTTACGCCCTTTACAGTCAGGGAGTGATTTCTTGGAGTGATAACACCTCCTAAAAGAATAATATAATATTGAGTAAATAAAAAACTATGTGTTGAAAACAATAGCATTAAATATTAAGTCAAATATCTTATTGATTTATGAGATATTCTTGGAGAAATTTTTAAGGGAACTATCTTAGTTGTGCTATCTTAGAGAAATTAGTTGCATGGATTTAATGCAAACAAACTATACATTGATTTAAGTGATGATACAATAAAAAATGATTTATCATAATCAAGTAGTTGTATTCATTTTAACAATGATATAACATAAAACAATAGGGTGCATTGATATCAATGCTAACTTCAAAACAAACCACTGACAAACCGAACCTATAGTTTGATCTTAATATTAACAAAAATAACAAAGAAAAATACATCCATTGTCCAAAGAAACATATAGTTAACTATGTGGACAAGAATTGGAATATGAAGAACTCTCTACTCTGATAAGCTAATATTTTATAGCTTTGCTAGAACTTGATAGATCTCGGGTAAATATGGATCTTTGCCTCTTGATATCGTGGTTAATATGTATCTATGCTAGATCTATGCTAGTTCTAGTTCTATGATAATTTTAAATTTATTCAATTACATCACTTTGTTGAGAATATAAAGAGTAAGAATCAAAAGTATACAAGTATTGAGTTACATTTCACTACGTTATTGCTAAATTCATTTCAATTATGATTTGTTGTATCTCTTAATCAATATAGATGATTAATTTCTTTCAATCTTTTATGTTATATCATTATCACTAAAATGAATGCACCCTATTGTTTTATGTTATATCATTGTTAAAATGAATACAACTACTTGGTTCGACTAAATCATTTTTTATTGTATCATCACTTAAATCAATGCAACTAATTGATCTAAATAGGAGAGCACGACTAAGATAGTTCCCTTAAAACTTTCTTCAATAATATATCAGAGAGAACAACTAGGATAGTTCACGTAATATTTAACTCAATTGTTTTTAAGTACATAGTTTTATCGGTAGGCTAAAGATTCTACGAAATGAATATTTTTTCCGGGGATATTTTCCCAAAATCCGACGAGAAATTGTTGGACTTGTAGATTTAAGTGATTATTTATGTAGAATCCAAATGCCCTGGGAGTTTTTCAACATGTTGAATCCATTTTTGCATTCAAAAATGGATTTTAAACAACAAAAAATAGTCATTCGTGTAAATTTATATCATCAGATTTTGACGAAAAAAGGCCATTTCGTAGAACAGCTAGCCAACACCCATAGTTTTGTATTTACTCAATATTATATTATTCTTTTAGGAGGAGGCATGTCAACTAGAGGTTGAGCATGTTTTTCACATTTTATATATCTTAATATTGTAATTTTTTTAATGTGCAAATACTAATATATAAATCACACATAACCAAACAATGTACATGACTTCAACTTATAATATTTTTTTTGAAATTTGTTTTCACTAAATTATTGATAAATTCATTTCACTTATGATTTGATGTATCTCAATGGAGGATTAATTTCTTTCGTATCATTTCTTCAATTATGAATAATTTTTCATAGTATTATCATTGAAATCAATGCACCATATTGTTTTATGTTATATCATTACCACTGAGTGCACCCTATTGTTTTATGTTATATCATTGTTAAAATGAATACAACTTCTTGATTATGCTAAATTATTTTTAATTGTATCATCACTTAAATCAATGCATATTTTTGTGCATTAAATCAATACAACTAATTGTTCTAAATAAAAACACAACTAATAGATAAATAGTATTGATTTAAATAGATATCACAACTAATAAAAATTGTGTTATTCATTCAAAGCTAACCTCCCTCACCAACCCTCATAGATAAAGTCCTATGTCCAAAGCACTTTCCGGGATAAGTATCCAAGTAACTTGAACCACGGTCTTCGCCACCTACCTGAGGAATGGTTTAAATAAGTAGAGTTAGATCCTATGTGAAGAGAGGAGTTGAAGTATATAGATATATAATTAAAATGAGGAACAACTTGGGTTTAAATAAGTAGAGTTAACTCTTCTACGAAGAGAGGAGTTGAATTATATAGACATATAATTCAACAGAGGAAGAACTTACTAGGTTTTATTTTCATTGTAATAATCATTTGTTCTATAGTTTAGTGGTGTAAAGGAGGGAGATATTATGAGAAAGTATGGAAAGAAAGTAATTTGTTAAGAAATTCTACATTTTTATCATTTTTAGGTATATTTTTAAACTAATTTTGTTTGAAATTTGGTGAAAAATTATTGAAATTGTACATTTCAGTTGTTAAATTTATATAATCTAAGTGTAACAAAAAATTTTATGGGTTTAATCCATTTATACATTTAAAAATACACTTTAAAGCACTAAAAAATTAAGATATCACCAACAATTATAAAATCAGATTCCAACAATAATTAAAAAAATGATAAAAACATAAAACATTTAAACTACACCACCACCTCCTCTTCCTCTTATAGAAATTACTAAATTTTTATATAATTTATTTATTTTTAATTACTACATTGTTATGTTATATTATTTATTTACTTTATAGTAAGATATACTTCTCTGTGGTTTTGAACGGGAATAATACTTCTTTGCGGTTTTAAAATTATATCTCTGCGGTTTTTGAACAAGAATAATACTTCTCTTTGGTTTTTAACTTTTTTTCCCCGGAATAATCTATGTAGTTTCTCTTTCCTTTGGAACTTCTCTAACGTTTTCAGAAATGATTTTTGGCTTCTTCAACCTGTTAAGAAATTGGACATGTGAAATGAGGTGAGTCACTTTTTACTTTGATTCAATTTTAATTTAAAATATATTTATAATATATCAAAGTAAATATATTTAGATATATTTTATTTATTTATTTATTTTAAGTTTCATTAGTAAAAGTTGATTTGAGAGATAATAATTAATATCATTATTATCAATTAAAAAAAAAATGTTTTCATCGGTAGAGCTCTGCAACTAGGGTTTGGGCCCTCCCCACAGACCTTATTTGTGAAACCACGACTACTGCCCCATTGGGGCCATGAATCGCAAGGAGGGGGCGCCGCCGAGCGCCTCCTACAACCAAATAACGAAAAATGGCAACCTTTCATAAGGTGCGAAGCGACCAACCTTCAAGCCGCCACCAGACCTGCGCGCGAAGCTCTTGATGGAGGGATCCTTCAAAGACCGTGAAATGGAGATAGATCCAGCGAAAGAGAAATCCCCTGCCCCTGCGTCAACTCCCTGGCTGCCAGGTAAGTGTATCCCTCAAGCTCCACAGGAACCGAAATATATCATCAGCACACCGCGTATTGAAGAACATAAGCAATACATGAGGGACTACGCCCTGGTAGGCAAATTCCTAGGGCTTTGGCCCTCTGAGCGAGATCTGATCAAATGGATACAGTACTGGTGGAAGACGAGAGGGAATTATGACTTACAATTGGGTTCTAAGGGTTTCTTTACTATTATCTTCCACAACCTGGAGGATCAGAATCGTGTCTTCGATGGTGGGCCGTATTTTTACAACTCGACAAAACTTTTTTTAAGATTCTGGACTGAGAAGTTCAACCCTGAGATGGAATACTTTTCCCATGCACTGGTCTGGATCAGATTATACTCCTTACCCCAAGAGTTCTGGCTGGAAGAGGTCCTGGCCGGCATCGGTAACACCATAGGCATTTATTTTAAGTCCTCAGAAGCCACTAAGCAGCGGTGCTATACATCATACGCATGCATCTATGTGTACCTGAACATAGCCAAGCCGCTTCCAGGCTCCATCACGTTGGAATACCATGATGAGGACTGGTCTCAAACCATCGACTATGAGCAAATCTCGTTCTGGTACAGAAAGTGCCATGAACATGGTCACCTCTTCAGGGAGTGCCCACTCAATACTGCACAAAAAGAAGGGAACCCAGAAAGTGGCAAGGACAAGGACGACTTTGTACAACCAGCGGGGAAAAGGCATCAAGGAGGAAGGAGACAACCGGCTCAGGTAAGCAAAGATCCCTCAACTAGTAACAAGTTTGCAATCTTGCAAGACCAAACAGAAGACCCCTTAACTCATGCAAACCCCAATGCCCCCCCTCCGGGCATTGAACCCCAATCTACCAACCAAGGGATGGAAAGGCCCTCCCAGGTCAAGGAACCTGATCTCTCTCCCCCTGACACTGCTCTAGACCCACAAGATTTGCAGGAGACAGAGGATGGGGAGGCGGATATGGAGCTAGAAGAGCAAGACCTAGCTGGGGTAGATCTGGAGCACCTGGAGCACGCCTACAGGTAGAAAAGACTCTACACCATACCCAGAGATCAACTATGGAAGGTCCACAAGGTATTTCTCAACTCCTCTGCGGGGTCCTCAGCGCGAGCTAACAAAGGCCTAGGAATCCAGGGCGGTCAATCAAAGAACCCAAATAAAATCTAGAAAGACGAAAAGAAACGGGGCAAAAAATCCACCAACAAACTCATACAAGAAATAGGGAACTATATGGTCAACTCAGGACAAATTAACCTTATTTTGGACAGCTTCCCTCCTCTCCCCACCCCCCCTTCATCATGAATATCATCACCTGGAATGTCATAGGTCTCAACGGACGTAGCAAGCAAAAACGGCTACAAGATCTGATCATAGAAGAAAAACCAGAAGTCTTATTTCTACAGGAAACAAAGTGTAGTTCAGAAGACATTGACAAATTACTACCCTACTACTGGAAGCAGGGGGAGACAGTCTCTATAGATGCCACAGGAACAACTGGTGGACTGACTATCCTGTGGAACACCAATGCAGTACTCTTGGAAAACTTCTCCGCCACTAAATGGGCCATCACAGCTGATTACAGGCTCATAGGCTCAAATAAGCCCAGACACCTGACCAATGTCTACGGCCCGGCCAGCCCGAGGGACAAGCAAGATTTCCTTAGGAGCCTGAGCCATGTCTCGATTCAAGAAAAGTATAAAAACTGGATTTTCGGAGGTGACTTCAACATCATCCGCAGCCTGGAGGAGAAAAGAGGAGGCTCACGGCGATTGGATCGGGACTCCCGCGACTTCAACGGTATTATAGACAATGTTCACCTAATAGACTTGGACACCAACAATGGCCTTCACACCTGGACAAATAGAATAACTGGAATTCACCAAATCGCCTGCAATCTAGACAGATTCCTCGTTTCCGAATCTCTTATGATGGAAGGCACAGCAATGGAATCCACTATCCTAAATTTCTCTGGGTTCGATCACTGGTCGCTACAATTATGGATGGACATCTCTGCCACGTCTGGTAAGAAACCCTTCAGATTTGAGAAGTTCTGGCTAGACCATCCTGATTTCCAAGAAAACATCCAGACCTAGTGGAGGGAAGTAGAGGTCCCTCACGGCTCCAAAATGTACAAATTTCAGCAAAAGTTAAAGAACCTCAAGCAAACTCTCAAACTCTGGAACCAACATACTTTTGGCAACATCTTTGATGCTCAGAAACAGCTATCATCACAAATGGAAGGGATCCAGCATCATATCAGGCTGCAAGGTTTAACAAAGGAGCTCAAAGCCCAGGAAATAAGTATAAATCAACAGCTAGAAGAAAGGAAAAGACAAGAAGAGATTCTATGGAAACAAAAATTGCGGGTGCAATGGCTCAAGGAAGGGGAGCGCAACACCAAATTCTTCCATAGAACTGTCATTCAAAGACGGTACTCCAACAAGATCACTCATCTCATTTCCGATGAAGGGGATATCATCCGCTCCCATGAAGGCATGGAAGCTACCTTGATAGGCTATTTTCAAAACCTCCTCACTAAACCCCTTGTCGACAGACTAGAGGCCATCAACAAGGTCACGCGGCATGTACCCTCCCTCGTCACCCCGGAACAAAACATCGCCCTTCTAAGACCAATAATTATTGAGGAAGTGGACCAAGCTCTTCAGGAAACTCCGAAATGTAAGGCTCCTGGCCCCGACGGCTTCACCAACGACTTCTTTCATCACTGCTAGGCAATGATCAGAACAGAAGTTTGGGAAATTTTGGAGGACTCCCGAGCATCTGGACAGATCCTCCAGGCTCTCAACGCTACCTTCATCACCTTAGTCCCCAAAGAAGGGCAGGCGCATCGCCCCAAGCAGGTCAGGCCTATAGCTCTATGCAACGTCATATATAAGCTCCTCACAAAAGTGATAGCCAGGAGACTCAAATCCATCTTACCGACAATCATATCCCTGGAGCAATCAGGTTACGTTGAGGGCAGACAGATCCTAGACAACGTAATCCTAGCTCATGAAGTGATCCACTCTTTGCAGAAGACCAAAACCCCAGGTATGCTCCTCAAATTAGACCTCTCTAAAGCCTTTGACAAGATTAGCTAGGAATATATGCGCGCAATGCTTATGGATTTTGGCTTGGATCCCACCTGGGTAATCTGGATTGTGAATCTAACCTCCTCGGCTTTCTTCTCTCTTCTCGTCAATGGCGTTCCCTCGCGGCCATTCTCCCCCTCTAGAGGGATCAGACAAGGTGATCCCCTCTCCCCGTTCCTTTTCATCATCCTGGCCAAGGGCCTTAGCAGATCTATCCATGCAGCGATTGAAAATAACAATTTGACAGGACTACCCTTGCATGGTATTTCCCCTCCTATCTCGTACAGTCAATTTGTTGATGACACCCTCCTGATGGGAAGCCCTACGGTCTGGGAAGCCAACTCTATCTTGAATAGCCTCCAAACTTTCTCTGATGCTTTAGGCCTGGACCGTAACAAGGATAAATCCCAAGTATTTTTCTTCAACACTCCCCTTCCGATCCAGCGCCACATCTCTGGCATCCTCGGTTTCAACAGAATCTCCCTTCCGTCCAAATACCTTGGCATCCCCTTGATCGATAATGCACTCTGGAACTCCTCATGGGAACACCTCTTATCTTCCTTTTCCAAGCGGCTGTCCTCATGGACCTACAGAGCTCTAAACCTTCCCAGTCGTCTCACTCTTCTCAAGGCTGTCCTCCAGGCCCTTCCGATTTATTCCTTTTCAGCACTGGCTTCTCCAAATTTCGTGCTCAATACCATCAAATGCCTTCAAAGAAACTTCATTTGGAAAGGCCTCAATACAGGGAAGAAAATGGCTTTGGTAAGCTGGGACAAACTCTGTAGTCCCAAGGAGTAAGGCAGATTGGGACTACGAGATCCCTTCATCATGAACAAGGTTCTCAGCGCCAAAATTTGGTGGCGTTGGCTAAAAATCCCCAAGGACCTCTGGGCCTGACTTTGGAGGAAGAAATATGTTCCAAATGTGGCAGAGAAAAACCTAATCCGATGGAATGAAGATAACCCGGGCTCCTTAATTTGGACAGTAGCCATGCAGAATAGACAACTGGTGACTGAGCACGCTTTCTGGGAAATCAGGAATGGGAAGATCGCCCTTTTCTGGCAAGACTCCTGGCAACAATGGCTGGTCCTGGGCAAGGAGGAATGGGCCCCTAACATATGTACTCAAGCCAATTGGGAAGGACTGACAAGGGTGGCCGACTACTGGAAGGCCGACCCCCAGGAAGACACCTGGCACCAGTGGCACATGGATAGGGAATTCTTCGACCTGGAGACACACGTGAATCTAGCTCCTTGGTAGGAAGAGATGGAGAAACGAAGAATTCCCATAATTGCAGGAGAGGATGTTTTGAGGTGGGGATACAACCCACAAGGAACCTTCAGCACGCGATAAGCATACCAGCTCAAGGCTCCTTCAGATCCCCTCCCTAACATGAAAGTCTAGCGAAAGATTTGGGGTCTTAAACACTGGCCCAAAATCACCCTCTTCCTCTGGCTTGTCACCCATTCTAGTATCCTAACCTGGGACAACCTTTCAAAAAGAGGCTTTGTTGGGCCTTCTATTTGCTTGCTTTGTGGAGAGGCAGAGGAAACAATGAACCATCTTCTCAACTCTTGCCATTACACTACCCAAATTTGGGATCAAGCGGCGCTTATCATGCGCACCTCCAATCGCTGAAGGGAGAGCATCCTGGAAACCATTGCGAACTGGCGGGACCAAGATTTCTGTTCACCCATCCTCAATCATGTATGGAAGCTTCTACCAGGCTTCATCCTCTGGCAAACCTGGAAAGAAAGGAACAGAAGACTCTTCAAAGGCCTCTCCCTCCCGTGGCAACACCGCTGGCATCAGTGCTACTGTAACATCCTGGAATCTCTCCCCCCTCAGCTCCAAGCCGACGCAAACCTCAATAATCACCCAGATGAACTTCCCATCCTTCGGTTTTGGACTCCAACCTCCTCCCTTCAGACTCGTCTTCCTTCTTCACCGGCCCCTCCTTCTAGCAGCCCCACCTTTTGGTCCCCTCCCCTAGAGGACCTCATCAAGCTCAATTTCGATGGGGCCTCTAAGGGCAATCCAGGACTAGCAGGTTATGGATTAGTTTTTCGCAATAATAATGGGAACATCCTTCTCATCAACGCTTGTTCCATAGGGCACTCCACGAACAATGGTGCAGAGCTCTGGGGTCTTACCAAGGGACTGCAACTGGCCATCAAAAACAACTTCACCAAGTTAATCGTAGAGGGAGACTCTCAAATCATCATCAACTTGCTGTAGAAAATTCTAAATGGAGCCAACCCAGACAAAATATCGCCTAGCTGGAGACTACTACATGGACTGTAGAGTATCACTGATTCATTGCGACCTGAATCAAGTGGCGGATGAACTAGCCAATATGGGCATCAACCGAAGAGAGTCGGAACTCCTCTACAATTCAGCCCTGGAACCTAATCATCCCATTCTCCAGCAGTGTATTTGCAAAGCTAGGATGATGGATGCTCCCCCGGATGGGGTGTTAGTGGAGACCACCTGGCGATCGAAAGAGGACGACTCACACCAGCGGGGCACGGAGCCATGTGATGGGCTCGTGCCACCGCCCGCCACCCTCCTACGACTTTAATAGGTTTCATTATCGATGGGAAAGGGCATTAATGCCTTCATTCCATCCAACACATTTTCTCATGGCTCTTCTTCTGGTTTCAATCCATTGTTTATGTTGGTGGCTTGAGGAGCTTTCCCCTCCGTGCCCATGGACGACTCAGGTTAGTGTTCCCTGGCCCCCGGTGACTCCTTTTCACCCCTGGGCCCACGGCCGCTGCTATGGACACCCCATGCCTGACCACAAGCCGCGTCTGAGAGGGAGGCCACGGTGGGGATCTCCCTGGAGACCTCGTTGGCCTTCAGCACCTCCTTCTGCTCCACCTCCCACTTTCTCCTCACTTCACTTCCAGGTGGAGCCGATAGCGCATGTCAACAGCCTAGTAATTATCCCTCAACCTCTTTGCTCGTCCTCGCACATCTATCTAACACCACCGATGGATGTACCGACCCATGCACCTTTCTCGGCTTTTCCAAGAATCTTAGAAGACAAGAACCCTCCTCCTTCGTGTAAGCAAGGTTACAATGGGCACCCCTCTGCTGATACTTTCCACGGCGAGCAGATAAAGGACAATCTGTCCATCCTCTATGGCTTAGTCTTCAAACTTCGCCAAGGGGTGGATGATTTGCAATTTCGACTACAACTTACCAATGAGAAGGTAGCGCTCTTCCTCCATCTCCTCTCCTCCATGCATGAGGTTGTCCTTTCATATCCGAAAGGAGTGACCTCCAGGCAGGAACCAAGTGCTGACATCGCTGACGTCGGAGAGGCTAAGCTGCGCGCGACTTCGAGGCAGGAACTCGGTGCAACCACCAAAGGCGAGGATGTCATGATGCAGTGTGCAGAAGAGACTGGGATGAAACAGGATGGGAGCAAGACTTTGGTTGAGGAGCTGACTTCGGCCAAGCAAAAGATGAAGGACACCGCGAAGAACAACCAGGGAACTGATACCAGTGCGGAAGTCGAGGTGCAATGGGCGGACGGAACGACGTATATAGAGGAGGAACCCTGGCCCGAGGATCTCCAAGGCACCTGGCCAGGTTACTTCTCAAGCGTCTAGGTTCCTACCGCTTTAGAGGTCGTGTCAGCTGTTTTCAGTTTCTGTTGATGTTTATGTAGTCTTGGACTTTACTTTTATTAGGCACTATTGAACTAATGCTGACTAAGCTGTTGATTGGGCTGGTTTCCCCTCTGTTGGGGTAGTCCAATAAGCATAGCAGGACTATCACTGTACTTGGGATTTCCTTTTTACCTCTGGAAGGTCTCTAATATATTATACTTCTTACTTAAAAAAAAAAAAAAAAAAAATGTTTTCCATTTTTAAAGTCAACCCAAAATAATAATTGTTACATTTTTTTTCTCTTCTTTTCAATATGAGCACTCCACTACATTTTCCAAAAACTCAGCCCAATAGGGGGAGGCCCCCTAAAATCACCCTAGAGATCCTTTACGATTATATGGAATCGGTAGAAAAAAGGAGAGAAGAGAGAGATGCCAAAATCCAAATAGAGTTAGAATCATTAACAAAAATGAGTGTAAAACTCCAAATAGAGCTAGAGGCAATGATTGATAAAAAAAATTAAAGATACCATTCAAACTCAAATAGAGGATAGATTCTTAGGGTTCAAGAGTGAATTGCAGAAAATGAAGGATAGGATTCAAGAAATGGAAAAACATAAACAATCAACCCAAGAAGGAGAGGTTGAAGAAAATCACAACTTGAGAGATAGGATTAAAGAGCTAGAAGAAAAACTAACCAACAATTTGACCCTCAGTAATATGGAAAACAAATTGGATATCAAACCTATCAAAGATAAAATGAATAAGATAATCGAACTGGACCATGAGAGTAACAAAAGATCTTTGAACCTCATAGTTCTTGGTATAAAAGAACAACAAGAGGAGGATACGCTAGAAATAGTAAAAGAAGAATTAAATAATAAATCACAAATTGATAGAACTTACATCATAGAAGCAAAGAGGCCGGGAAAAATAATTGATCATACAGATAGGTTGATCTGTGTCAAAGTAATTTGTAATGACCATAAATATAGCATACTTAGTAAATCTCTGATCTTAAAAGGGTCAGGAATATTTATAAATGAAGACCTCATTCTTGAAGACCAAGTTGAATTAAGGAAGGAAGTTCAAAAGGTAAAAGAATCCAGGAAAGAAGGAAAATGGGCAACAATTAGAAATAAAAAATCTATTGTTAGGGATAGATACCAGAAGGATAATAATAAATAGGAATTTGGGACACTCGGGATCCTTTTTTGTAACTGTTGTGGCTTTCCATGGCACAAAGGTCCTATGATAAGTTGGATCTCGAGTGATATTGATATTATCTGTCTAATTGAAACTTGAGAGCATGAGCAGTCTAAGGCCCTTAACATAGAAGGATTTGTCTTATGGTCGGCATGGATAAAAAAATCCCACTGTAGAGGGATAGGAGGCATAGCTTGTTATATTAGAAATATAATTTTTCCTCACATTCAACTTCATAAGATTGACCCTCTCAATCGATACATTTGGATAAAAATTTCAGGCACCAATGCTAAGAAGATGTATATAACAATTTGTTATTTTGCACTTATTAATTCTACTTTTTATAAGAAAAATAATCTAGATAACAATTTTCCCTATAATAATTTAGAACAAGATATTTATAGTTTGAAAATGAAGGTAATATCCTCCTACTAGGAGACTTCAATGCTAGGACTGCAACTAAACAATATACTCTTTTAAGTACTGATTCCAACCATAATCATTTATGGCTAGATGGGGACCTTGTTTAATCTAATAGATACAAAAGAAGCTCTGAAGACCTAATCGAATTTTTTTTTGGTACTGAGTTCATCAAGCTCTGCAGTTCTCAAGACCTAATAATTTGCAATGGATTAATAAAGTGACCAAACTCCAACCAGATGACTTGCATTCATGGGCTAGGTAGTAGTGTTGTAGATTATGTGATATCTGATATCCCCATTTCCAACCAAATAACAACTTTTGACCTTTTAAAAGACCATGCACCTGACTTTGATCATAAACATTTAACCCTAACTCTAAACTTTTCCATACATAGGAGTTCCATTGAAGAGAATTCTAATAATCAAAGGAATTTGCGCTTTGAAAAAAGTAAAGTTGACATTTTCTTAAAGGATTTAAATAGTAAATTAAATCTCCTAACTTATAAGAACAACATTGAAGAACTCTATCATAATTTTACAACTACCCTTTCCAATTCTATTAACAAGTTCTCTTTTGAGGTGTCCTACAAAAAGAATAATAGAACCGCCAATGCTTGTTATGATAAAGAATGTAAAATTGCTAGGTAATCCATTAGGGATGCTTCTAATGAGTCCTTAAAACTCGATAAAATCAATGCGTATAAAGACCTAATTAAAAGGAAAAAATGAAATATATCAATAAAAGGCAAGAGAAACTTTCACAACTATATAAGCTAGGTCCTAAGAAGTTCTAGATCCAAATTCTAAACCACAATACTAAAAAAAATAATAGGATTCCCTTAAGGGACTGGAATTCCTACCTTAAAATTCTTTACGAGCTCCCTAATGCCATGGAAACCATTCCTATTATCCCTACAAAGGAAGAAGTTTTTTCTTTAGATGACATAGAGTTCGGGGTTAAGAAACTTACAAATGGGAAAACTAAGCACATTGAAGGATACCAAGCATAAATTTTTAAAATCGGAGGGCCAATCCTTATCCCTCACATACACAAGCTCTTCAATTTAACAGTCAAGCTGGGCTTCCCTAAACCCTAGACGCAAAGCCTCATTGTTGTTATTTTTAAAAATGGGGATAGAAACATTCCCTCTAATTATAGGACCATTATGATTAGCCCGATTTTTGCCAAGATTTATGGAATTATTTTGGAAAAGAAGATTAACCTTTGGCTAGAAATTCATGGTAAAAGAGATAAAGGCCAGGTTGGGTTTAGGAGATATCATTCAACATTGGACCATATTGTTACCTTTAGGATCATTGCAGAGGAGTTTCTCAATACTAAAACCAATCTTTTTTGTTGTTTTGTTGACTTTAGAAAAGATTTTCACATGGTTCCTAGGAAAAGGCTTTGGAATAGGTTGGAAGAGATAAAAGTGCCTCTCAAGTTGAGGGCTACTTCAATAAGGATGTATGGGAACGTTATTGCTAAGTTTAAAAAAACTGAGGGTTGGTCAAAAGAGATTAACTGCAATATCGAAGTCAAACAAGGTTGTCCCTTGTCCCCTACCTTTTTTGGCATATACATTGATAAGTTAGAAGATCGCTTGGAAAAAGAAGGTTGTGTCGGTCCTACTCTCACTGGTATAGTCATCAATCTTCTTCTTTATGCTGATGATATCGTTCTTATGGCAAGGAGTCCCCATGATCTTGAAAACCAACTAAGAATCCTCAAGGAATTTTTCTCCAATATGAGTATGATTGTTAATACTAATAAGACTAAGGTCATGATTATTAAATCCAATAAGATCCCTTATGATACCTTTGTATATGAAAAAAACAACTTGGAGGAAGTGACTTCATATCTTGGAATTGATATTCACCACAAGCTCAATTGGAATTATTGTTGGACAACTGAGAGGGGGGGGGGTGAATCAGTTGTTACTGTGCTTAAACAATAATGCTTCTTTTAAAATATTTGCAGAAACACTGAAGGACAATCACAATAGTGCAGGGAAGTAAGCAATAGCATATTCAACATCAGTCACACACATGAGATACACAGAGACATACATTTCCTGAGGAAACCCATAAAGGGTAAAAACCTCTTTTTCTTTATATGATAAGTAATAGTTACATTCTTTACATTATCATACATATGAGCACCAACTCATAATGAGGCTACAACCTCTGTTTTGCAGGCTGCTACTTGCTGA
>ML776633.1:2012871-2062380 GCA_009831015.1 Picea engelmannii
GAAGGAAGCACCAACTCCCTGAGTGTTTCCAGCACCAACTGGATGGAAGCACCAACTTCCAATCATACAGGCACCAACCTGTATAACAGAGAACACGAGTTCTCCCTTGCACCACCTTGCCACCCTGGTTTCTGTGGCTGCAACCAGATGGAAGCTACAACTCCCTGTGTTCAAGCACCCACTTGAACCTCTGAGGACAACAGTCCTCCCTAGAACCTCCCAACCTCCCTGAAATATAAATCTTTGCTACTGAAACCTATTACAGTGATATAATGTTCAACAATGGCTTACCAGACTCATCATTGTTCTGCTGCATTTTGTTGCTCTGTCTGCCTCACTGCCTTCCTGCACAAATGACTTGCGCTATCTGTTCTTCTGCTTTTTATTCTCTGTGCGCCATGTCCATTCACTGCACAAATCCTCTTCTGTTCAATTCAGCTGCTGCACTCTCCTCCTTCTTCACACATGAATCACCTTCAACAACACGACCACAACAAACTCCAACAACAACAACAATCGCTTCTCTTATTTGTACCCTGTATATATAGCTTATGTGCATCTTGTGCATGCAATATTCACCATACCTCTGCATGCTCATACCGCGCCAATCTCCTCCACCTCTCGAGTGCTCTGCCTGATCATCATCGTGACTCTTTAGCTTCTCTGGTGGTTCACCCCATGTGTCTATGATCACTAGGTGTTATGTCGAGATTCCTTTTTCTCTCTTTCAGTTGAGACTCTTTGTCTTCTCTGTTACAGTCGAGATCACCCTCTCTGCTTCAACTACAGGCCTCAACGCTCATCCATCTGTCAATCCCTTCTAAGAATAGTCTTATGTCATTGGACGAAGCTTGGAGACTCTTCATCTCCTCTGGCGATTACACAGAGGTCTCTTCGAATTCTCTGGCAAATGCCATCAATGGTTCTTGGTAGTTTCACTGTGTCGTGCATCAGTAGCCCTCCGATCTCCTTCAATTTCATTCATATCCAGAACAACCAACCACACACAGTCTATCTTTTTTTCCTTTATACACACCTCCACGGTGGTTCCACTTCGCATTCCCTTAGGCAAAAGAAAGACAACTATCCCAGCAACTGAAACACCAACTGATTTGCAATCATGAATCTATTTCACTAACAGATTCGTAATTGTAAGGTTAACTGTGAGAAAGAACAGTAACCTTTCGATCATATTCCAATTTATCTACGTCGTTGGATGAAATTTATTGACATTGCCTTTAAATTGGGTTTCAGCATTTCGGCAATCCTGTGTTGAGTGTCTCCACACTTCATTTCGCGATCTTCGATGTTCCGATACATAACTTTTCTGCACTAACTCCTTCCCCAATATGACTATGGTCATAACCAAGCGCCTATGCAAAAAGCGCTTTTCTCGAATTCGCGTTTCGTGAATCTGGAGATGAGGCATCTCGACTTTCCAAGTCACGATCTCCGAAACCCCGAAATGGAGCTTATCTGGACTGACTCCTTCCCTTCTCGTGACCATGGGCTGTGACCATAGCCTTATGCATAAGGCACTTTCGCGATTTCGACATTCCTGTGGTGAATGTTCTTGTCACTTCCAAATATCGATCCACGAAACTCCGTAAAGAAGTCATATCAATGGTCCAGATCACATCTTTATCTGACGGTTGCAATTACGTCGCGATTTCGCATATCGCAATATCAGAATTCTTGATGTTAACATTCCTTGACATCTCCAACTCTCGATCCTCGAATTCCCGAAATGGACTTGGATTCAACGGTCCAGATTCAATCTTGATTCAATGGCTGCGATTGAATCGTGAATTCGCATATCGCGATTTCGACATTCTTGTTGCATTGTTTTCTTGTCTCTCTATGTCGTTATTCACGAAACTCCGATATGGAGTAAGTCTGCTAATGTCACATGTGTTAAATAACTGCCACGTGTCACCCTGATTCATGACTTACATGTGCTTGGAATGTTGAATCAGTTTGACACTTGTCATTACCTGGTTGTGCCACATGTTCCTAGCTAATGTGGTTTGTTGATGTGAGTCGGATCGACGGTCCAGATGTGATATTGATTTGACGGCTCAGATTACGTCGCGATTTTGCATATCGTGAAATTGGGATTTATGTGGATGATATTACTTGTCATCTCCAACTCTCGATCCACGAAACTCTGACAGGGAGTCAGATCAACTGTCCACATAACCCCCTAGGATGGATGGTCCTCCTGCTTTTGGGATTTTGTGAGCCCTCTACTCCTTGCACTTTAAAGATCGTGCAGGTTCTCCTCAATCCAACAGTGTTCGGACCCTGCGCTCAGATCTAACGCCTGATATCTATCCTCCTCTTCAGCGCGCTCTTCTTTTCTATATTCATTCTTGTCATTCTGTCGGGAATTTTGGATGGGATCCAATGATCAGAAATGCTTCATAAACTTTACGAGACTTCATCATGCCTGATCAACGTTGCATTGCCTTCGATCATTCGATCTTCCTGAACTTATCTTCTATTTTCCTGTTGATCATTAATGTTGTACTCAAGCCATCATTACTGTTGTACTTGCCATCAATGACAAGATTATGCTGCCTGTAAAACATACCAAACATCCTCTGCACTATCTCTTTTGATCTTATCGAGGTTGCTCTGCAGCTTCTTCACAAAATACTTATGGTGCCCGTCTATTACATTGTTCCTGTATTCATGCCATCTTCATTGCTGTACTTGCCATCAATGACAACCTATTAAACATTTCCAACAATTATAACATTTAGAAAAGGATTATTGGGGGATGGAAAGCTTATTATGGGCTTGAAAACAATTGTAAATCGACTGATTTTTGGAGTTGGGATAAGAATAAAGTCCTCTTTGAGACTCTTGTTACACTTTTTATTCTTTATGGATATGAAGTATGGGGTTGTAGTATCTCTCATGAATCATGGAGAAAGATAGGGCAAATACAAAATAATTTTATAACCTATAATCTCAAAATTAAAGGAAATACGCTCTATCCCATCCTCCTCTGAGAAACAAGCCTCTCCCCCATTGAGAGCATGGCTATGAATAGATACCTATTGTATAAGAACAAGTTAAACAACATGGAAGACAAGAGGCATCCTAAAATTGTTTCAAAATCGAGTCATAACCACCATCGACTCAAGCGAGGATGACATAAAGATGCCCGGTCTTGTCTAAACTATTGGGGAATCATGGAAGACACCATTTTGCAGAATAAAGATACTATTAAAAAAAACGTCAAATCAAAATTTAAGGAGAAAATGTGGTGTGATAAAGAGTTAGAGGAAAAAATAAAATTATGGTATTATAAGGATATAATCAACCCTAATATAGAAGATCAAAATTATCTATCTGTTTTGCCAAGTGTAAAAAAAAAAATAAGCATTGTTAAGATAAGAACAAATTCTCACGAATTGCATAGTGAAATTGGGCGTTGGTATATTCCTAAAACTCCATGGGATGAAAGAGTGTGTCACATTTGTGACACTAAGAAGGTTGAAGATGAAAAACAATTTCTCTTAGATTGTCCAACGTATAGCCATATTAGATCTCATTTTCAAATTATTTGTCACACTACCAACCTTCCTAACCTCTTATCTCAATGTAACATCCCACTCTTGCGTGCATTGAGCAGACTTATTCTTTGAGGACACTTGCATTCAAGTGATCCAGTTCTTTATATGATTGGTTGTTTTGATTATGATTATGAGATATTGTGGATTTTCTGATATGTTATTTTTGTTGTATTTACATCGACATGTGCTATTGACTAGGTTCTCCTGAGTGTGCAAGACTCTGGATGTTTGAGGATGTTGAGGCATTGATGAAACACCATGGACTCCCAATCGAGTCAGGGAGTAGACTGTTAGGGTTTGAATGTTGTTGATGTGACATATGTACATATGATTATATATTATGATGTTGATTGTTATTGTTGACATAATTCGTTGATGGATGCAGGCTGATGATAGCTTGCCGACCAAAGTCACATTTGGAGTAAAGGGGTCATGCATGAGAACCAAATACATTGAGGTAGAGGTGTGGCAACAAACCTGCCACATCCTGATAGAACTCTCATCGTGGATCAAACTATAGGTTAACGATTACCTAGTTCGAGAAGACCCACGATGTCGTGAGGGCAGACTATCATAGTCGCTCAGATAATTCTAAGGGGCGTGCAATAAGGAAGGGTCCTTATTCCTTAGAGGCCCTTAGTCTCCCATAATATCACCTGACAAAGTATTGACTCCAGGGGTTTGACATCTACCAAATTCACTCAAGAGGTGAGTGGCACCCTTAGAGCACTTAGTGCATCTTGAAGGGAACGACGTGAAAATAAAACAGAAAGAGTCGAGTGGCACCCTTGGAGCACATAGTGCGTCCTGAAGGGCATGTTGCAATTTTAACTGGTAAGTTAATAAACCTAGCACCTAGAAAACTAATCCTCCTTAGGACCTGGCCGGCCTTAAATTAGATGATGGTATGAGTAAAATTTAATAACTTTTTGTTCCCTTAAAAATTGTCACCCAACCTAGTGAATTTAAAACCTAGGTCTAAGTAGAACATGTGATCAAAGGAAAAATATATAGACATGTTACAACACAGGGGTAAAGAAAATTTCAAACTTTTTATTAAAAGTAAAAAATTATAATGGAGGATTAAATTATTAAAAGGGTAAATGCTTGTTTTGTCTAAACTTGCTAATTATGAACTTAGTTAAAAAGAAAAAGGGGAAACTTAAAGAAAAAGGGTGAATGTCTAACTTAGTAAGGAATCTAGCTTTTGGAAGTTTCTATTTATGAACTCAACTAGAATTTAAGTAAGGCGTAACTCATTTAAGAATTGTAAGGGAATAATGGGACACCGAGGAGTGTTTTTCGGAACGCTTTTAGGTGGGTGAGGGAAATAGGAAAATTTAATTAATTAATAAATTGATTTTTTGGTGCAACTAGGGGATCGGACGACATGTGTACGGGGGAGGTTTTTCGTAATTAATTAAATGAAAAGGAATATAATGAGAGTTTGGGAAACTAATGTCTAAAAAAACTCTATAAAAAGGATGGTGGAGGAGGATCATGATCACATCTGGCTTGCGTAACGTTACGCTGCTGAAATTTTATCTTGACTGAGTTTCTCTTGTGGGAGTTGGGATACCCAACTCGGGTAACGAGTGGTATCTCAACCTTGTGAGGTGAGCTTGGAGCTATCATTCTATGGTATTGTGTGCATGGCCCCTTTGCGAATCAGGGGGATTAGGAGGAAGAAGACTACCCCTAGCGTTGGCTAGGAGGTACCCGTGAGGTATCACTGGTCGGTAAGCGAGATCTGGATGAAGTGAATGTGCGGGACAATGTTTACGGGATCATCACCTTCGGATTCAGTACACGTATTTAAATTTTGTTATATTCAGTTAAATTTTCTTGTGTATGAGATTACAATGATGATGAAGCAACCGATGCATTTCCAGTTGACGTTATTTTATCTGTTCATAGTAATTCTTTAAATATAAGCTTTTATTCAGTTTCAATTCCTATTGTGGTTTTAGGATGCTGGTTGTAGTCAAGTTGGGCTCTTAAAACACGTTTTTCTTTGTAACCCCTCCCTTTAGTAGCAATTTCTAGTGTATATTTTGAGCGATTTACAATGATGTGGTTGAGCAATTTACAATAATTTTGTTGAGCGATTTCCAGTATATTTGTTGAGCTATTTATAGTGATGTCATTGAGCGATTTACAGTAAATTGTTTGAGCGATTACAATGATTTGTTGAGCAATATAAAGTGTATTTGTTGAGCGATTTATAGTGTTTTATTGAGTGAATTATAATGATGTTGTTGAGCGATTTACAGTGTTTTGTTGAGCGAATTACAATGATGTTGTTAAGCGATTTACAGTGTTTTGTCGAGTGAATTATAGTGATGTTGTTGAGCGATTTACAATGTTTTGTTGAGCGATTTACAGTGTAAATGTTGAGATATTTTCAGTGTTTTTGTTGAGCGATTGTTGAGTGATTACTATGATTTTTGAGAGACTTGCTGAGTGATGGTGGATAACTCAGATTCACAAGAACAATTTTCATTACCATTTACATGATATTTCGCAGCTACAATGTTAATTTGCTTCACAACGATAAATGAATTTATGGTGATAATTGCAGTTTCAGTGAATTGTTACTCCTTGGTTTATATTTTATAAGATAAATATATAAATTGATGGGTATTCATTGGATTAAAAAAAAAAACTCCTGAAATTCATCCACCAGTAAATTATGTATACCGTTTTATAAACTAATGCGATCCTTACACAGTGGGAGGAAGGGACACCGAGAAATATGTTATCATTTTTTTAAATTAATTAAATTCATTGCTTGAACATCTGTATAGCCCTGAATGCTCCCAAGACATCAACCAATGATCGCGGGTGGATGCTAATAACAAACACAAAGATCCCCATAATCACGTAGAGATTTTATTTATTTAGTGAATAGTGCTGGAAAAGTTTGTGTTTAGGAAATTTCTCTGTCATAATTATGGAGGTCAGTTGTGGCAGGGTATCCATTGTGGTCATCCCTTTAAACCAGTAATCGTTTTTATAATTTATTCTTTTACAACAGTTAACCGATTGAATGAAATTTCTTGTTAAACCCTTTTATATAGTTAAATTGCTTCACACAGATACCAACGAACGTGTATGGTATTAATAAATGGCATTGTAGTTAGTAGACTTTAATTTCAATAATTACCAGTGGTGGCGATTTCTCCAGCTAGCATGTATAAAATAATAAAGGCACACTTCACCATGTTACTCATAAGGCTCCCAACCACCCTCACCTTACTCAGGTCGTTCCCTTATTGTACACCTTATTTCGGTCAGATTTGGCGATTATGCCTGCATTTATGTCTCCAAGTACGCAGGTTGATTTTAGTTCCATGTAAATTATTATATGGCAATTAGATATGGTGTTCTAATCCATAGCTCGATTTCTTCAAAATTTTACCCTTTTTATTAATTGTGTTCTATTCCATATCTTGAATTCATCAATTTGGTATTAGTTCAGTAATATGTATATGAGCACCTTTAAATAAAAGAAATAGTAACTATAATACTTTATTTAAGTTGATAACACCAATTTGTTTTCTTGCATAATGTGGTTAATGATTTATAAACCAAATCTACATTTGGTGATATACTTGATTATTTGCATCTATCATAATTTGGTTTTTCCTATTTGATATAAAGGTGATATATAAAGGTGATAGGTCCTCAATGTTTTTAAATATTGGATGCCTAACTCAACAATTGTTTTAATGAAAAGGGTTATAAAAATGGGATATAGTTTCGCAAACTATAAATGTCTTCATGTTTAACACATCCTCCTTCCTCTTGAAATTTTAGAATGTTGTCCTTTAATTTTCAAGAAATTATGTTTTGTTATAGTTATTTTCCCTTCCATATCTAGAACTCTTCAATTCGATATTAGTTTAGTAAGATGTATCACTATTTACTAAAACCTTATTTTAATGTGAAGAAATTTTAATGAATTAAGAAAAAACATATATAAGTTAGACTATGATTTTACAAACTACAAGTTCTCCACCTTAACACATTCTCTTTTCATTTACAACTTTAACATCATCTTCAGTAATAATGCATGTTAGTGCCAGTGGATTTCAGGCGCGTTCGATTTTATGTTTGGTAGACGGTTTAGAATTTTTTGTTTGCGCGTGGGTCCCTAGTGCCTCTGTCCCAAGGTGGTGACGTGATACCTTATGATTGGGTCATTGCGAACATTGATCGAGAAGCACATATGAAACCTGACTTTGGATCATGCATCTCCCACTATGGATGATGTTTTTTTTTTTAAGTAAGGTTGTGTTGGGTTGTAACGTCATTGTGTTTGTCTCTTGCTCGCCAGGAAGGTTCTAGATACTAGTCGTTGAAGATGTTGTGGTTGGTTTGATTGATGTCGTATTTTAGCTTAGTAGGCGTGATCTTGCATGTGTCGGGTGGGATGTAGACACCTCCTTGTTCCTCAGAACAATTTCCAGCCTTGAGACCTTAAATGGTCAAAATCGATGGGAACCTTGGCTTGAGCGTTGCTTATGTTTCCTATAGGTCATAACCATCGCAGGGTAGGACGAGAGGGTAGTCATTTTTATTTTTCATGTGATTGAATGTCGTATGTTTCTTCCTGCTGCATGATGTGATAGTATGTTACGTCGTTATGTTCCGTTTTGTGTGATTTGCATGCATTGTGTTCTTCGTCGTTTTGCAATGTTTAGATGTATGGTCCTTATTACTTTCTAAAAAAAATTTAAAAAAAATGTACGGGTTTTGCATCACATGTTGTCGTAACGACTAGGGTCGTTACATATAGTATCAGATCCGATTCACCCCACGACTTGGGATCACTACGACTTACATTGATTAGATACTTGATTATATAAATGTTGTTAATTAAATTGGTTGTATTCATGCAGGTAATCATGGTTAGAGGACGTCGTGGAGGGAGACGACGGGGTGCTAGGGAAAATGAGTTCCTTTCAGCGGATGTCTGAGGCACTGATAATCTGTTTGGATAGAGATGAGTCCAGGGTGTCGGGACACCTTGAGGTTCCACCACGCGCTTCAGTCAGTACTGGTAGCATTCACCGTGAACTCGAGAAGGTCAAATTTCCCGAGTTCTTTGGTGCCCCGGACGACTAGCCTCCAAGGCATGGTTGTAGAATATGGCGATGTGGTTTTCACTTCACGACTATACCTCCAACATGAAGGTCTGCATGGCGGTATTTCAACTGAAGGGGAGAACTCTTCTATGGTGGAAGATGCTCCTGCTGCAATTGAACATGGAAGTCAAAGATGTGTCATGGGAACTATTCGAGGAACGGTTCCGGGAGAGGTATTTATCTGAGGAATTCATTGAGCGTCAACTCAAGGAGTTCAACGCCTTGAGACAGGGAGGCCATATGGTGCCCGAATACGAGGCTTGTTTCATGGAGCTTCTTTGGTATGATCCCCACCTGAATACCGAGAAATGTAAGGTCAACAAGTTTGTGTTTTTCCTTAATGTCGACATTCGTACAAAGGTTAGGATTATGATTCCTCAAACCTTGCATGATGTTTTTCAGAAGGCCCTCATAGCAGAGGAGGAACTTATCAGCAAGGGTCAGAGTAGGACACTAGCAAGACCAGCTGGACAAGCGTCATCTGGTGCACAACAGCATCAGACACCAGCTAGGCATGCACCAGGGTATCGAGGTACTCCGAGAGGATACATCTTCACTACACCTCGGCGACCAGTGCCTCAATAGAAGAATCCTTACCTAGGACCACAACACCACCACCAACATCGACCATAGAAACAATAGTTTAGGCCTGTTCAACAGAACATACCAGGGTTCCAGTTCGGTGGGTCATCAACTTCTACTTCAGGTACCAGGAGTACTGAAACGAATAAAAGGTGTTGGACATGTGGAGAGCCACATTACCAGTGTGACTGCCCAGTTGAGAGGACAAGAGCATCTGGATCATCCAGACCCACTACCATGGGAGATTTGGGCAAGGCCCATCAGATTCATGCAGTGGTGAATAACCATCAAGTAGAGCACCAGTAAACTATGCTCGAGACGTCAAGTATCGTCGCTGACTAGACCCTTAGTATTTTGATAGATCCAGGTGCTACATAGAGTTTTATTTCTGGTGCAATGCTAAAAAGAATTAAGGTAAAGGAAATCAAACATGACAAGTTTAGCTTTGTATAAATGGATTCGGGAGCCAAACAGAAGGTTGGAGGGAAGGTGACAGGTTGTAGCCTTAACCTAGGATAATTTCTCACAAGGGCCAAACTGTACGTCACAATCTTAGGGTCTTATGACATCGTGATCAGTGTGGACTGGTTGGAATCGCATGAGGCGATACTCAACTATAAGATGAAACGATTGATCTTGGTGGATGACGAGGGATAGAGATGCATGATTGTAGGTCAGAATGAAGGAGTCTCCATGAGGTTCATCTCTTCCTTGCAGCTACGGAAGAGCATGCACAAGGGATGTAATCTTTGTGCGATCCTTGCATTAAATGAGAAGGGAGTAGCGGAAGGTCTAGAAAACCTTCCGATGGTGCAAGAGTTTGCGGATGTCTTCCCTAGGGAGTTAACTGGGATGTCGCCAGAGAGGGAATTCGAATTTACCATCGACATAAAATCGAGAACTGAACCGATAACAAAAACCGCTTATCACATGTCGACCCCGAAGTTACAAGAGTTGAAAAGGAAACTGAAGGAGTTGGTGTACCTTCGACTTATACATCCAAGTGTGTCACCATGGGGTGAGCCTATTATATTCATACAGAAGAAGGATGGGTCGTGGACAATCTGCATTGAATATCGTCAATTGAACAAGGAAACGATCGAGAATCAATATCTGTTGCCAAGGATTGATGATCTGTTTGATCAGATGAAAGGTGCAACAGTGTTTTTAAAGATCAACTTTCGATCAGGGTATAACCAGTTATCGATCAAGGAGGAAGGCATCCCTAATACCACCTTTAAGATGAGGTTTGGAAATTATGATTTTATTGTTTTATCGTTTGGACTAACGAACGCCCCAGGGGTATTTATGAGTTTGATGAATGGGGTGTTTCGCGAATACTTGGAAAAGTTCATCCAAGTATTCATTAACAATGTTTTGATTTACTCTCGGGCAATGGAGGAGCATGACGAGCAATTTCTCTTGGTACTACAGAGTTTACGAGAGAACAAATTGTATGGGAAACTGTCTAAATGATTGTTTTATCAATCAAAGATTTACTACTTAGGGCATGTCATCTCCGACGAAGGTATCGTTGTGGATCCAACAATGGTCGAGGTTATTATGGAATGGTCTGCGATGACGAATGTCCCCAAAGTGCGTAGCTTCATTGGTTTAGCGAGATACTATCCACGATTCGTCGAGGGTTTTTTGAAGATAGCAAATCCGATCACGGAATTGCAAAAGAAGAACAATAAGTTTGTTTGGACAGAGAAATGCACGTAGGAATTTCAGAGGCTCAAGGAGATGTTAAAAACAAAACCATTACAAAAGGTCCCTGACATAGAAATGGAATTCTTTGTATGCATTAATGCATCCAAGGAAGGCTTAGGCGGAGTCTTGATGCAATATGACCGAGTGATCACTTACATCTTGAGAAAGTTGAGAATGCATGAGGAGAACTATGAAACGCACAATTTGGAGTTGTTATCCATTGTTTATGCCTTGAGAGTTTGGAGACACTACCTTATCGGACAAAAAATTGAACTAAAAACAGACCACTTTGGTCTACACATCTTTACTCAAAGCGACTTGAACGCGCGACAACGACGTTTGTCGGAATTGCTTAGGGAGTACAATTTCGATATTACTTACATAAAAGGAACAATGAATAGAGTGGTTTATGCGGTGAGTCGAAGACCATGCATATTTTCGGTGATGCCTCTTCAGAAGAATCTACGTGAAAATATTTTAACTTTATAGCACGAAGATGACTAGTACAAATAGGTCAAGGATTTTATCAGACAAAACACAATGATGGTATTAAAATTTGAGGGATTTACTATGGACAATGATAGATTATTGAGATTTAAAAGTCGAATTTAAGTACTTCCCAATGACGAGTTGAGGATTTTTATCCTAAACGAGGCCTAGAGTAGTGTACATGACTCATCCTAGAGTCACGAAGATGAGGGCAGACCTTAAACCCTTATTCTTCTGGAAAGGAATGAAGGCAGGCATAGTCAACGATGTGGAAAGATGTCTAGAATTTCAGTAGGTGAAGGCTAAACATAGACATTCGACATGATTAATACAACCACACGTTATTCTAGAATCGAGATGGGAGGGAATTTCGATGGATTTCATTGTTGGACCACTAACGGCAATGAGACATGACTTGATTTTTGTAGTAGTCGAAACTCTGATGAAGAGTGCACATTTTATCCCTGTGTGTACGGTATATCAAGCACCTGACATAGCTAGATTTTTCATCAGTGAGATTGTGAGGTTGCATGGCATGCCTAAGAGGATTATATCCGATCGAGGATCGATGTTTACAGGATGATTTTGGACTAGTTTCCAAGAGGCCTTGGGAACCCAACTTAACATTAGTACTGCATATCATCCGGAGATAGACGACCAGACTGAAATAAAAAGAAAAATCTTTGAGTATATGTTGCGTATGTACATGATGGACCAACAAAAGCATTGGGAAGAATTATTTCCACTGGTTGAATTTGCATATAACAACAGTTAACAAAGCACCATTAAGATGGCGCCTTTTGATTTTTTTTATGGGCGACTGTGTCAGACACCTTTGAGTTGGGATCGGCTTGAGGATAGGGTCCTGGTGGGACCAAAAGCGATCAAAGAAATGGAAGATAAAATGAAAACAATAAGGCAAAGGATCAAGGAAGCACAGTATCGACAGAAGAGTTATGTCGATGCACATCATGTCGATCGTAGTTATGAAGTTGGCGATCGAGCCTTCTTGCGGGTGAAACCGCATAAGATTTTGATCAAGTTTGGAAAGGGTGCTAAAATCTCTCCTAGGTTCATGGGACCCTTCAATATTGTGGAAAAGAAGTTTCATGTGGCCTATCAACTAGCATTGCCTGATTCTTTCAGGTGTATGCACGATGTTTTTCACGTATTTGTTTTGAGACATTATGTTAGTGATCCTACACATGTTATTGACATGAGTTCCTTGCAGGTATCGGATGAGGGTGCACTCACGGTAGAGCCAATCCACATCTTGGACCATCACATTCGACAACTACAACTTCAAACAGTATATCAGGTTAAGGTTCAGTGGGACAACAATAGTCCACACTCGACGACCTGGGCGGATGCATATGATATGCGTCAACAGTTTCCATTTTTATTTGATAGCTAGACATATGATATTGTGATACACTTTATTTCAACACTTACATATAGTGAAACTTCGAGATGAATTTTAAAACAAGAGGGAGTGTATGTAACATCTCGCTCTTGCGTGCACTGAGCGAACTTATTCTTTGACGACACTTGCGTGCAAGTGATCCGGATCTTTATACGATTGGTTGTTTTGACTATGATTATGAGATATTGTGGATTTGATGATATGTTATTTTTGTTGTATTTACATCGATAGGTGTTATTGACTGGGTTCTCCTGAGTGTGTAGGGCTATGGATGTTTAAGGATGTCGAGGCATCGATGAAACTCTGTGGAATTCAGATCAATTCAGGGAGTGGATTGTTAGGGTTTGAATGTTGTTGATGTGACATATGTACATATGATTATATATTATGATGTTGATTGTTATTGCTGAAATGATTCGTTGATGGATTCAGGATAGCGATAGCTTTCCAACCAAACTCACATTTGGAGTAAAGGGGACATGCACAACAACCAGAGACATTGAGGGAGAGGTGTGGCAACATCCTTGCCACAACCTACTAGCACTCTCGCCATGGCTCGAACTATAGGTTAATGATTACCTAGTTCGAGAAGACCCATGATGTCATGAGGGCAGACTGTGACAGTCTCTCACAATGATTCTAAGGGGTGCACAATAAGGAATTGTCCTTATTCCTTAGAGGCCCTTAGTCTCCCACAATATCACCTGATGGAGTATTGACTCCAGGGGTTTGACGTCTACCAAATTTAGTCAAGAGGTGAGTGGTACCCTTCGAGCACATAGTGCATCTTGAAGGGAACGTCGTGCAAATAAAACAGAAAGAGGCGAGTGGCACCCTTGGAGCACGTAGTGAGTCCTGAAGGGCACATCGTGATTTTAACTTGTAAGTTAATAAACCTAGTATTGTGTGCGTGGCCCCTTTGCGGCTTAGGGGCTCAGGGGGAAGAAGAGTACCCCTAGCGTTGGTTGGGAGGTATCGTTGAGGTCTCATCGGTCGAAAAGAGGGATCTGGACAGAGCGAATGTGTGGGACAATGTCTACGGGATCATCACCTTTAAATTCAGTACGTGTATTTAAATTTTGTTATATTCAGTTAAAATTTCCTGCGCATGAGATTATAATGATTTTGAAGAAACTAATGCATTTCCAGTTGACACTATTTTATCTGTTCATAGTAATGATTAAAATCTAATATTTTATTTAGTTTCAATTCCTATTGTGGTTTTAGGATGTTGGTTGTAGTCGAGCTGGGCTCTTAAAACTCGTTTTTCTTTGTAAACCCTTCCGTCAGTATCGATTTCCAGTGTATTTGTTGAGCGATTTACAATGATGTGGTTGAGCGATTTCCAATATATTTGTTGAGCAATTTACAATGATTTTGTTGAGCGATTTACAGTAATTTTGTTGAATGATTACAATGGTTTGTCAAGCGATTTGTTGAGCGATATACAGTGTATTTGATGAGTGATTTACAGTGTTTTGTTGAGAGAATTAAAATGATGTTGTTGAGCCATTTATATTGTTTTGTTGAGCTAATTACAATGATTTTGTTGAGCAATTTACAGTGTTTTGTTGAGCGAATTACAGTGATGTTGTTGAGCGATTTACAATGTTTTGTGGAGCAATTTACAATGTAAATGTTGAGCGGTTTTCAATGTTTTTGTTGAGCGATTTTTGAGTGATTACTGTGATTTTTAAGCGAATTGTTGAACGATGCCAGATAACTTGCATTCACAGGAATAATTTGCATTATCGTTTACATGATATTTCGCAGTTGCAGTATTAATTTGCTTCACAACGATAAATGCATTTATGGTGATAATTGCAGTATTCATTGGATAAAATGATATTTTATAAGCTAAATATATAAATTGATGGGTATTCAATGGATAAAAAAAAAAACTCCTGAAATTCGTCCACCAGTAAATTATGTATACAGTTTAATAAACTAGTTTGATCCTTACATAGTGGGAGGAAGGGAGGCCAGGAAATATGTTATCATTTTTTAAATTAATTAAATTCATTTCTTGAACATCTGTAAAGACATGAATTCTCCCAAGACATCAACCAATGACCACGGGTGGATGCTAATAACGAACACAGAGATCCCCATAATCACATAGAGATTTTATTTATTTAGTGAATAGTGCTGGTAGAGTTTTTGTGTTTAGGAAATTTCTTTGTCATAATTATGGCGACCGATTGTGGCAAGGTATCCGTTGTGGTCATCCCTTTAAACCAATAATCCTTTTTATAATTTATTCTTTTACAATGGTTAACTGATCGTATGAAATTTCTTGTTAAACTCTTTTTATATAGTTAAATTCCTTCGCACAGATACCAACGAACGTTTATGGTATTAATAAATGGCATTGTAGTTACCAGACTTTAATTTCAATAATTACCAACGATGGTGTTTTTCCCAGCTGGTGTGTATAAAACAATAAAGGCACACTTCACCATGTTACTCATAAGGCTCCCAACCACCCTCACCTTACTTAGGTCGTTCCCTTATTGTACAACTTATTTCGGTCAGATTTGGTGATTATGCCTGCATTTATGTCTCCAAGTACGCAGGTTGATTTTAGTTCCATGTAAATTATTGTATGGCGATCAGATATGGTGTTCTAATCCATAGCTCAATTTCTTCAAAATTTTACCCTTTTATTAATTGTGTTCTATTCCACATCTCGAATTCATCAATTTGGTATTAGTTCAGTAATATGTATATGAGCACCTTTAAAAAAAAAGAAATGATAATTATAATACTTTATTTAATTTGATAACACCATTTTGTTTTCTTGCATAATATGGTTAATGATTTATAAACCAAATCTACATTTGGTGATATACTTGATTATTCGCATTTATCCTAATTTGGTTTTTCCTATTTGAGATAAAGGTGATAGGTCCTCAATGTTTTTAAATATTGGATGTCTAACTCAACAATTTCTTTAATGAAAAGGGTTATAAAAATGGGATATAGTTTCACAAACTATAAATGTCTTCACGTTTAACACATCCTCCTTCCTCTTGAAATTTTAGAGTGTTGTCCTTCAATTTTCAAGAAATTATTTTTTGTTATAGTTCTTTTCCCTTCCATATCTAGAACTATTCAATTCGATATTAGTTTAGTAAGATGTATCATTATTTACTAAAACCTTGTTTTAATGTGAAGAAATTTTAATGAATTAAGAAAAATCATATAGAAGTTAGACTATGATTTTACAAACTACAAGTTCTTCACCTTAACACATTCTCTTTTCATTTACAACTTTAAGGCGCGTTTGATTTTATGTTTGGTAGATGGGTTAGAATTGTTTGTTTGAGCATGGGTCCCTAGAACCTCTGTCGCAAAGTGGTGACGTGATACGTTATGATTGGGTCATTGCGTGCGTTGATCGAGAAGCGCATATGAAATCTGACTTTGGATCATGCGTCTCCAACTGTGGATGATGTTGTTTTTTTTAAGTAAGGTTGTGTTGGGTTGTAACGTCATTGTGTTTTTCTCTTTCTCGCTAGGAAGGATCTAGATACTGGATATCAAAGCTGTTGTGGTTGGTTTGATTGATGTTGTCTTTTATATTACTAGGCGTGATCTTGCGTGTCTCAGGCAGAATGTAGACACCTCCTTGTTCCTAAGAAAAGTCGCCAACCTTGAGACCTTAAATGGTCAAAATCGATGGGAACCTGGGCTTGAGCATTTCTTATGTGTCCTGGAGGTCCTAATCATTGCAGGGTAGGACGGGCGGGTAGTCGTTTTTATTTTTCATCTGATTGAATGTCGTAGGTTGCTTCGCGCTGCATGATGTGCTAGTATGCTAGGTCGTTTTGTTCCTTGTTGCATGATTTACATGCATTATGTCCGTCGTGGTATTGCGATGTTTGGATGTATGGTCCTTATTACTTTGTAAAAATAAAATAAAAAATGTACCGGTTTTGTATCACATGTTGTTGTAACGACTAGGGTTGTTACATATGGTATCAGAGTCGATTCAAGCCGCAACTTGGGATCACTACGGATTTCATTGATTAGATACTTGATTATATAAATGTTTCTAATTAAATTGGTTGTATTAATGCAGGTAATCATGGTTAGAGGATTTCGTAGAGGTAGACAATGAGGTTCTAGGGGAGGAGGTGCAACACCCCCAGTAGCATCCATGCCCGAGGGGTCTAACCACCAAGGAGACGAAGAGGTTGTTGGGAGGAACATGTAGTTGTGGGTGATGTGGTTGGGTTGATGAGGTCCTTTTAGCGGATGTCTGAGGTACTGATCAACCATTTGGATAGAGATGAGGCCAGGGTGTTGGCACCCCCTGAGGGTCCACCACACGCTTCAGTCAATAATGGTAGCATTCACCATGAACTCGAGAAGTTCAAATTTCTTGAGTTCTTTGTTGCCCCGAACAACATAGCCACTGAGGCATGGTTGGAGAATATGGTGATGTACTTTTCACTTCGCAACTATACCTCCAACATGAAGGTTCGCATGGTTTTCTTTCAACTGAAGGGGAGCGCTCTTCTATGGTGGAAGACGCTCTTGTCGCAATTGAACATGGAAGTCAAAGATGTGTCATGGGAATTGTTCGAGGAATGGTTCCGAAAGAGGTATTTATCTGAGGAATTCATTAAGCGTCATCTCAATGAGTTCAACGCCTTGCGACAGGGCGGTCCTACGGTACCTGAGTATGAGGCTTGTTTCATGGAGCTTCTTTAGTATGATCCCCACCTGAATACCAAGAAACTTAAGGTCAACAAGTTTGTGTTTGTCCTTAATGTCAATATTCGTGCAAAGGTTAGGATTATGATGCCTCAAACCTTGCATGATGTTGTTCAGAAGGCCCTCAGAGCAGAGGAGGAGCTTATCAGCAGGGGTCAGAGAAGGACTCCAACGAGACCAATGGGACAAGCGTCATCTGGTGTGCAGCAGCATCAAACACCAGTTAGGCTTGCACCAGGGTATCGAGGTACTCCAAGAGGATCCACCTTCACTACACCTCGACAAACAATGCCTCAACAGTGGACTCCTTACCGAGAACCACAGAAACAGTAGCAACATCAACCATAGCAGCAACAATTTAGGCTTGTTCGACAGAACAGACTAGGTTTCCAAGTCGGTGGTCCATCAGCTTCTACTTCAGGTACTAGAAATACTTCATCGAAGAAAGGGTGTTGGACATGTGGAGAGACACATTACCAGTGTGACTGCCAAGTTGAGAGGACTAGAGCATCTGGATCAACCGGACCCACTATCGTGTGAGATTTGGGCAAGGCCTATCAGATTCATGCAGCGGTGAATAACCGCCAGGCAGAGTAGCAATGGACTATGCTCGAGATGTCAAGTACCATCGCTAACCAGTCCCTTAGCAATTTGATAGATCCAGGTGCTATAGAGAGTTTTATTTATGGTGCAATGCTAAAAATAATTAAGGTAAATGTAGTCGAATAGAACGAGTTTATATTTGTAGAAATGGCTTCGGGAGCCAAACAGAAGGTTGGAGGGAAGGTGACAGGTTGTAGCCTTAACCTATGAGAGTTTCTCACAAGATCCAACCTGTACGTCATGATCTTAGGGTCTTATGACTTCGTGATCGGTATGGACTGGTTGGAATTGCATGAGGTGATGACGAAACGGTTGATCTTGGTCGATGATGAGGGACAAAGATGTGTGCTTGTAGGTCGAAACTAGGGAGTCTCCCTGAGGTTCATCTCTTCCTTGCAGCTACGAAAGAGCATGTGCAAGGGATGTAAGATTTATGTGATCCTCACATTAAACGAGAACAGAGTAGCGAAAGGTCTAGAAAACCTTCCGGCGGTGCGATCGTTTGTGGACGTCTTCCCTGAGGAGTTACCTAGAATGTTTCCAGAGAGGGAATTGGAATTTACCATCGACCTAAAACTAGGAAATGAACCGATAGCAAGAACGCCTTATCGGATGTCGACCCCAGAGTTACAGGAGTTGAAAATGAAACTGAAGGAGTTGTTGGATCTATGACTTATCCATCCAAGTGTGTCACCATGGGGTGCGCCTGTTATATTCATACGGAAGAAGGATGGGTCATGGAGACTCTGCATTGACTATCGTCAATTGAACAAGGCAATGATCAAGAATCAATATTTGTTTCCAAGGATTGATGATCTGTTTGATCAGATGAAAGGTGCGACAGTGTTTTCAAAGATCGACTTGAGATCAGGGTATCAACAGTTATGGATCAAGGGGGAAAACATCCCTAAGACCCTCTTTAAGACAAGGTTTGGACATTACGAGTTTGATGTTTTATCGTTTGGACTAACGAACGCCTGAGCGGTATTTATGAGTTTGATGAACAAGGTGTTCCGCGAATACTTGGACAAGTTCGTCCAAGTATTCATTGATGATATTTTGATTTACTCTCAGACAATGGAGGAGCATGACGAGCACTTGTGCTTGGTACTACAATGTCTATGAGAGAACAAATTGTATGGGAAACTATCTAAATTCTTGTTTTATCAATCAAATATTTACTACTTAGGGAATGTCATCTCCAAGAAAGGTATCACTATGGATCCAACAAAGTCTGATGCTATTATGGAATGGCCTGCGCCGACGAATTTCCTCGAAGTGTGTAGCTTCATGGGTTTAGTGGGATACGATTGACGGTTCGTCGAGGGTTTTTCGAAGATATTAAATTCAATCACGGAATTGTAGAAGAAGAACAAGAAGTTTGTTTGGACTGAGAAATGCGTGGAGGCATTTTGGAGGGTCAAGGAGTTGTTGAAGACAACATCGATACTAAAGGTCCCTATCATGGACAGAGATATCTTTGTATGCACTGACACAGCCAAGGAAGGCTTAGGTAGAGTCTTGATGCAAGACGATCAAGTGATCGCTTACATCTCGAGAAAGTTGAGAAAACATGGGGAGAACTATGCAATGCACGATTTGGAGTTGTTATCCATTGTTTATACCTTGAGAGTTTGGAGACACTACCTTATCGGATGAAAAATCGAACTAAAAATAGACCATTGTGGTCTACAACACATATTTACTCAAAGTGAATTGAACGCACAACAACAACGTTGGTCTGAATTTCTTAGTGAGTACGATTTCAAGATTACTTACATAAAAGGAACAATGAAAAGAGTGGTTGATACATTGAGTTGGAGGCTAGGCATTTTTTCGGTGATGGCTCTTTAGATGAATCTATGTGAAAAGATTCTAACTTTACGGCGCGACAATGACTGGTACAAAGAGGTCAAGGATTTTATCGGACAAAACACAATGATGGTACCAAAATTTGAGGGATTTACTATGGACAATGATGGATTATTGAGATTTAAAATTCGAATTTACGTACCACCTAACAACGAGTTGAGGAGTTTGATTCTAAACGAGGCTCATAGAGCAGTGTACATGGCTCATCCTGAAGTCACAAAGATGAGGGAATACTTTAAACCCTTATTCTCCTGGAAAGGAATGAAGGCAGACATAGTCAACTACATGGAAAGATGTCTAGAATGTCAACAGGTGAAGGTTGAACATAGACATCCGAGAGGATTACTACAGCCACACACTATTACAGAAACGAAATGGGAGGCCATTTCAATGGATTTGATTGTTGGATTGCCACTGACGGCGAGGAGACATGACTCAATTTTTGTAGTAGTCGACACTCTGATGAAGAGTGCACATTTTATCCCTGTGCGTATGACGTATCAGGCACCTGACATAGCTAGATTTTTCATTGGTGATATTGTGAGGCTGCATGGTGTGCCTAAGAGGATTATATCTGATAGAGGATTGGTTTTTACAGGACAATTTTGGACTAGTTTCTAAGAGGCCTTCAGAACCCAACTTAAATTTAGTACCGCATATCACTCGGAGACAAATGGTAGACTGAAAGAACAAACCAAATCTTGGAGTATATGTTGCATATGTACGTGATGGATCGACAGAAGCGTTGGGAATAATTCTTGCCACTAGTAGAATTTGCATATAAAAACAGTTATCAAAGCACCATTAAGATGGCGCCTTTCGAGTTTCTTTACGGGCGACCGTGTCAGACGCCTTTGAGTTGGGATCGGCTTGAGGATAGGGTCCTGGTGGGACCAAAAGATATCCAAGAAATGGAATATCAAATGAAAACAATAAGGAAAAGGATCAAGGAAGTGCATGAACGGTAGAAGAGTTATGCCGATGCACATCGTTTCGACCGTAGTTATGAAGTTGGCGATTGATTCTTATTGCAGGTGAAACCGCATAAGAGTTCGATCAAGTTTGGAAAGGGTGCTAAAATATCTCCTAGGTTCGTGGGACCCTTCAATATTGTGGAAAAGAAGGAGCATGTTTTCTATCGACTAGCCTTGCCTGATTCTTTGAGGCGTATGCACGATGTTTTCACGTATCTGTTTTGAGACATTATGTTAGTGATCCTGCACATGTTATTGACATGATTTCCTTACATGTATCAGACGAGGGTGCTCTCACGGCGGAGCCAATCCGCATCCTGGACCATTGCATTCAAAAACTATGACGTCGAACAATAGATCAGGTCAAGGTCGAGTGGGACAACTATAGTCCACACTCGGTGACCTGGGAGGACGCATATGATATGCATCAACAGTTTCCATTTTTGTTTGATAGCTAGACATTTGATACTGTTATACACTTTATTTTGGCACTTACATACTGTGAAACTTCGAGTTGAAGTTTAAAATAAGAGGGGGTGTATGTAACATACCGCTCTTGCGTGCACTGAGCGGACTTATTCTTTGAGGACACTTGCATGCAAGTGATCCGGTTCTTTATACGATTGGTTGTTTTGATTATGATTATGAGATATTGTGGATTTTCTAATATGTTATTTTTGTTGTATTTACATCGACATGTGCCTTTGATTAGGTTCTCCTGAGTGTGCAAGACCCTAGACGTTTTAGGATGCTGAGGCATCGATGAAACTCTGTGGACTCCATATCGAGTAAGGGAGTGGAATGTTAGGGTTTTAATGTTGTTGATGTGACATATGTACATATGATTAGATCTTATGATGTTGATTGTTATTGCTGACATGATTTGTTGATGGATGCAGGTTGACGATAGCTTGCCGACCAGAGTCACATTTGGAGTAAAGGGATCATGTATGACAACAAGAGACATTAAGGGAGAGGTGTGGAAACATCCCTACCACAACCTACTATCACTCCCGTCGTAGCTCAAACTGTAGGTTAATGATTACCTAGTTTGAGAAGACCCACAATTCTGTGAGGGAAGACTGTGACAGTCGCTCACGATGATTCTAAGGGGTGTGCAATAAGGTAGGGTCCTTATTCCTTAGAGGCCCTTAGTCTCCCACAAGATCACTTGACGGAGTATTGACTCCATGGGTTTGGTGTCTACCAAATTCAGTCAATAGGTGAGTGGCACCCTTGGAGCACGTAGTGCATCTTGAAGGGCATGTCGCGCAAATAAAATGGAAAGAGGCGAGTGGCACCCTTGGAGCACATAGTGCGTCCTGAAGGGAATGTCGTGATTTTAATTGGTAAGTTAATAAACCTATTACCTAGAAAACTAAGTCTCCTTAGGACCTGGTTGACCTTAAATTAGATGATGGTATGAGTAAAATTTAATAACTTTTTGTTCCCTTAAAAACTGTCGCCCAGCCTAGAGAATTTAAAACCTAGGTCTATGTAGAACATGTGATCAAAGGAAAACTATATAGACATGTAACAAGATGGGGGTAAAGAAAATTTCAAACTTTTTATTAAAAGTAAAAAATTATAATGGAGGATTGAATTATTAAAAGGGTAAATGGTTGTTTTGTTTAAACTTGCTAATTCTAAACTTAGTTAAAAAGAAAAAGGGAAAACTTAAAGAAAAATGGAAAGTTAAAGAAAAGGGGAAACTTAAAGAAAAAGGGTGAATGTCTAACTTAGTAAGGAATCTGGCCTTTGGAACTTTCTATTTATGAACTCAACTAGGATTTAAGTTAGGCGTAAGTCATTTAAGAACTGTAAGGGAATATTGGGACACCGAGGAGCGTTTTTAGGAATGCTTTTAGGTGGGTGAGGGAAGTAGGAAAATTCAATTACTTAATAAATTGATTTTCTAATGCAACTAGGGGATCAGGCGACATGTGTATGGGGGAGGTTTTACGTAATTAATTAAATGAAAAAGGAATATAATGAGGGTTTGGGAAACTAATGAATAAGAAAACTCTATAAAAAGGATGGCAGAGGAGGAGTATGATCACATTTGGCTTGCGTAACGTTACGCTGTCGAAATTTTATCTTGACCGAGTTTCTCTTGTGGGAGTTGGGATACCCATCTCGGGTAACGAGTGGTAGCTCAACCTTGCAAGGCGATATGGGAGCTAGCATTCTCTAGTATTGTGTGTGTGGCCCCTTTGTGGTTTGGGGGGCTCAGGGGGAAGAAGAGTACCCCTAGTGTTGGCTGGGAGGTACCGGTGAGGTCTCATTGGTCCGCAAGCGGGATCTAGATGGAGCGAATGCACGGGACATCATCTACGGGATCATTGCCTTCGGATTCGGTACGCGTATTTAAATTTTGTTATATTCAGTTAAATTTTCCTGTGTATGAGATTATAATGATGATGAAGCAACCGATGCATTTCCAGTTGACGCTATTTTATCTGTTCATAGTAATTCTTTAAATCTAATATTTTATTTAGTTTCAATTCCTATTGTGGTTTTAGGATGCTGGTTGTAATCGAGTTGGGATCTTAAAACACATTTTGCTTTGTAAGCCCTCTCGTTAGTAGAAATTTCCAGGGTATTTGTTGAGTGATTTACAGTGACGTGGTTGAGAAAGTTACAGTAATTTTGTTGAGCGATTTACAGTATATTTGTTGAGCAATTTACAGTGATGTTGTTGAGCTATTTACAGTAATTTTTTTGAGCGATTACAATGATTTGTTGAGCGATATACAATGTATTTGTTGAGCGATTTACAGTGTTTTGTTGAGCGAATTATAGTGATGTTTTTGAGTGATTTACAGTGCTTTTTTTAGTGAATTAAAGTGATGTTGTTGAACGATTTATAGTGTTTTGTTGAGCAAATTACAATGATGTTGTTGAGTGGTTTACAATGTTTTGTTGAGTGATTTACAATGTAAATTTTGAGCGATTTTCAATGTTTTTTTAAGCGATTGTTGAGTGATTACTGTGATTTTTGAGCGAATTGTTGAGCGATGGTGGATAACTCGCATTCACAGGAATAATTTGCATTACCATTTGCATGATATTTCGCAACTACGGTATTAATTTGCTTCACAACGATAAAATCATTTATGATGATAATTGTAGTTTCAGTGAATTGTTACCCTTTGGTTTGTATTTTATAAGTTAAATATATAAATTGATGGGTATTCATTGGATATAATAAAAAAAAACTCCTGAAATTTGTCCACCCATAAATTATGTATACAGTTTTATAAACTAATGCGATTCTTACATAGTGGGAGGAAGGGACGCCAGGAAATATGTTATCAATTTTTTAAATTAATTAAATTCATTGCTTGAACATTTGTATAGCCCTGAATGCTCCCAAACCATCAACCAATGACCATGGGTGTATGCTAATAACGAACAAAGAGATCCCCATAATCACGTAGAGATTTTATTTATTTAGCGAATAGTACTGGTAGAGTTTCTGTGTTTAGGAAATTTCCCTATCATAATTATGGCGTCCGGTTTTGGCAGGGTATCTGTTGTGGTCATCCCTTTAAACCAGTAATAGTTTTTATAGTTTATTCTTTTACCACAGTTAACTGATCGTATGAAATTTCTTGTGAAGCCCTTTTTATATAGTTAAATTGCTTCGCACAGATAACAACGAACGTGTATGGTATTAATAAATGGCATTGTAGTTAGCAGACTTTAATTTCAATAATTACCAATGGTGGTGTTTTTCCCAGATGGCATGTATAAAATAATAAAGGGACACTTCACCATGTTACTCATAAGGCTCCCAACCACCCTCACCTTACTCAGGTTGTTCCCTTATTGTACAGCTTATTTTGGTCAGATTTGGAGATTATGCCTGCATTTATGTCTCCAAGTTCCGAGGTTGATTTTAGTTCCATGTAAATTATTGTATGATGATCAGATATGGTGTTTTAATCCATAGCTTGATTTCTTCAAAATTTTACCCTTTTATTAATTGTGTTCTATTCCATATCTCAAATTCATCAATTTGGTATTAGTTCAATAATATGTATATGAGCACTTTTAAAAAAAAGAAACAGTAATTATAATACTTTATTTAAGTTGATAACACCAATTTGTTTTCTTGCATAATGTGGTTAATGATTTATAAACCAAATCTACATTTGGTGATATACTTGATTATTTGCATCTATCCTAATTTGGTTTTTCCTAAGTGATATAAAGGTGATAGGTCCTCAATGTTTTTAAATATTGGATGTCTAACTTAACAATTTCTTTAATGAAAAGGGTTATAAAAATGGGCTATAGTTTCGCAAACTATAAATGTCTTCATGTTTAACACATCCTCCTTCCGCTTGAAATTTTAGAACATTGCCATTCAATTTTCAAGAAATTATGTTTTGTTATAGTTATTTTCCCTTCCATATCTAGAACTCTTCAATTCGATATTAGTTTAGTAAGATGTATCATTATTTACTAAAACCTTGTTTTAATGTGAAGAAATTTTAATGAATTAAGAAAAAACATATAGAACGTAGACTATGATTTTACAAACTACAAGTTCTTCACCTTAACACATTCTCTTTTCATTTACAGCTTTAACATCATCTTCAGTAATACTGCATGTTAGTGCCAGTGGATTCCAGGCGCGTTCAATTTTATGTTTGGTAGACGAGTTAGAATTGTTTGTTTGCCCGTGGGTCCTAGGGCCTTTGTCGCAAGGTGGCAATGTGATACCTTATGATTGGGTCATTGCGCGCGTTGATCGACAAGCACATATGAAACCTGACTTTGGATCATGTGTCTCCCACTGTGGATGATGTTTTTTTTTAAGTAAGGTTGTGTTGGGTTGTAAAATCACTGTGTTTGTCTCCCGCTCACCGGGAAGGTTCTAGATACTGGTCTTCGAAGTTGTTGTTCTGGGTTTGATTGATGTTGTCTTTTAGCTTAGTAGGTGTGATCTTGCATGTGTCGGGAGGGATGTAGACACCTCCTTGTTCCTCATAACAGTCGCCAGCCTTGAGACCTTAAATGGTCAAAATCGATGGGAACCTGGGCTTGAGCATTGCTTATGTGCCTTGGAGGTCCTAACCATTGCAGGGTAGGACATGTGGGTAGTCATTTTTATTTTTCATTTGATTGAATGTCGTATGTTGCTTCTCGTTGCATGATGTGCTAGTATGGTATGTTGTTTTGTTCCTTGTTGCGTGATTTGCATGCATTTTGTTCGTCGTCGTGTTGCGATGTTTGGATGTATGGTCGTTATTACTTTTTCAAAAAAACAAAAAAATGTACGGGTTTTGTGTCACATGTTGTCGTAACGACTGGGGTCATTACACTCAACAAAAGTATGGTGATCTTGGAAAGCTTCTCTTAATGCTTTTCGAACATAGAAACAAAATTCTAAAGAATCACAAGTAATCACTTAGCCTCTTAAGGTCTGATAGACCTCCTCCTTCTTCTTATTCTTCTTCTCCTGAAGTGAGAGGTATATTCTATAGAAATTTGAATACCTTCAATTATTTGAGACGTGGCTGGGCTTTTATGGTGTACATAAATTTATTTTCATTTCATATTTATTTATTCTACTGGAAAAGGAATCAAATATTTGTATGGGTAAACATTTCATTTTTTTAAATAGAAAACTCAAAAAAGTTTACACATCAAATGATTTCATTTATTTTTTTAATATTTTTTGGTTTTTTGATATTACCAGTTAAATTTTGTTGGATGTGTATATTTGAATGGTTAAGTCTTATAATTCTAATGTTTCAATGTTTTTTTTAGCATGTTTAATCTTATAATCTTAGTGTTCCAATGATGTTTTAGCGTGATGAATCTATTAAGAAATGAAATTTAAATAACAAAAAATTGTGATTTCACCCAAATTTATATGACCTAATTCCAACTAAAAATACCAAAACATAAAACATTTAGACAACACCTTCTTATAAACCCCTTTACAACTAATCCATGCATGTTGTAACTTCAAAATGAACTATCCTGAAATCTTCTTCGCTCAATTTGACAATGTCGGTGGAAGTGTTTTAACAGCAAAATGACATGTCCTGGAATATTGTGGCCTTCGCCAAATTTGACAATATTGTGGCCTTCGCCAAATTTGACAGTGTCAGTGTAACTTCAAAATGACATGTCGTGCAATAATATCGGTGCCCTTCAATTTGACAATGTCAGCTGCAAAGAAGGGCATCACATGAGGAATGGCCACTCCATCTCATATTTTCTCCTATGGCGCTGATATAAACCTACGTCATTGAAGGAAATTCTACAGAGTCCTCAGCCATGAGCAATCACGTATATAAGTTGCAGCTCCTTACATTTTTTTGATAAATGTGCTTTGTTTATCTGCTTAATGGTGGTTAACTTTTGGGTAGATCCGTAGAGTGTTAATTTTTTCATAGGTTGAGAACCTAAGATTTGTTATATCTGAATCTGTATTCATTCAGATTTTCCTACACTATTTCATAGTGACTGCAAATTTCTCCATTAAAAACGTATTCCTCTTAGATTGAAAATGAGTCCAAACGATTGTCTTTTTTCGGTTTTTTGAGCTCCTGAATTCTACTACCTTTCATCTTTCGTATTCATAGCCAAATCTCTTATATGAAAATAAAATTTACCATGTGTATTTTCATTTTTTTTAAATTTAATTCACTTAAAGTTTAAAGTTTATAATTGATTTTAAGGATGTGGTTTAAACGTTCTAAGTTTTTAATCTTTCCAATTTGAATTAGAAAAACTACATTAATATTAACAACTTTAATATTAGTAATTTTAAATCTTAAATATCTAAATTATGACAAACTATATATATATATATATATATATATATATATATATAAAATATGCTAACAAACTAGCTAGTGACTACTACTCAATTTAAATGAATGATTCATATAAATATAACACCTAGATATGTAAATTTTAATTTAATAATTATTTTTTATTAATTAATAATATTGTGTAATTAACAATAAAGTAAAGTATGTGATGGTTGTCTCCATTGTTAATTGATAATTGAGTTATGATAAAAAAAATTACCATGTTTAAAAAACAATAAAATAAAGTAATAAGATTTGTTTTATCAACTTTTGTTGTAAATGTTTTTCATGTCTAAAATGTCCAAAAAAACAAAGCTTTGTTTGACAAAAACTTTGCTTCTTAAGGCTCTCCAAATCCAGATAATCTCATTACTTGAAAAAAACATACAATCTAATGTTTCAATAGTGTAAACTAAAAGAGGTGGAAAAACTTAGTTTTCAGTGCTCTTAAAAAAATGCTTTGTTCGACAAAAAAATTGTTTTTAAGGCTCTCCAAATTTAGATAATCTCATTACTTATAAAAACAATACAATCTAATGTATCAAGCATGTAAATTAAAAGAGTTGGCACATGTAAAACAAAGAAAGGAAAAAGAGATCTTACTTGGAATACCAAGTTAAGAGAGCATGAAGAAAAACAAAATTAAATATGCAGAGAAGAGAAAAGAATACACAACACTCGGATTGACGCTAAAGTAATACATAATGGGTTCTATTGTTGTCAACTTATAGGGAATTTTACACAAGCAACTGGTCTATGTGGAAGCCTCCAAATCTTCCAGCGATTTCTTGAAATGCCTTGATCTTTTTTGCAGTCTGCGTCAGCTCTCCCAACCACCTCATTTAATTCAACTTCTAGATAATTTTTCATCGCCTTCTCTAATAAACATTACATAATTAATCTATGTTTTAACACTCCCCCTTAATTTTTATTAGGGTTAACATACACTTTATTAAGGGGATACTTATTTAAGTCCTATCATGCTTCTGAACTTTACAAACTTTGCAATACTCAAAGGTTTAGTAAATATATCAGCAACTTGATCTTTTGTTTTCCAATATTTCAACATGATGTTGCCCTTTTGTGTTTTCTCACAAACATAATGATGATGGATTTCAATATGTTTGGTCCTTGCATGAAAATAATTATTCTTTGTTAATTGTATTGTGCTTTGATTATCACAGTAAATAGTTACATAGCTTTTGTTTGAGGATGATTCAATTCAACAAGAATACCTCTTAGCCATGTAGCTTCTTGTGTTGCAAGTGTTTCTCCTTTATATTCATCTTATTTCATGATAAATAGATTGTAGCTTGCTTCTTGCTACTCCATGAGATTTCTCCCAAATCAAGATGAAATATATATCCAGAAGTTGATTTTATATCATCAGTATCTCCTGCCCAATCAGAGTCTATATATCCTGCAAGTTGAACATTACCACCATATTGATATTCAAGTCCAAGATTATAAGTTCCTTTGATGTATCTAAGTATTCTTTTAGTTGTCTTCCAATGTTCAAGACGAGGATTAAACATAAATCTAGAAATCATTCCACCTGCATATGCCATATCTGGTCTACTGGTTGTTAGATAAATCATACTTCCAACCAACTCTCTATATAGTGTGCCATCAAATTTTTCAAAAATAGAGTTGCTCCTTAACTTGGTCCCTTCATCAATTGGAGTTGGAGCTAACTTACAATTCTTCATTTTGAACTTGTTCAATAGATCAAGTGCATATTTTGGTCGTGGTAGAATAATTCTATCTTTTTCTTTCCAAACCTAGATGCCAATAAAATAATGTAATAAACCCAACTCTGTGATATCAAAAGACTTTTTTAGTTACTTCTTGAAGTCATATATTTTACTTAAACTGCTTCTTGTAATGATTAAGTCATCTACATGTAGGAAAACCATTATAATATCACCATTGCCATTTTTGACATAAAGATCGCGATCACAAGGACTTCTTTTAAATCCATCATTTAGGAAGTACTCATTAATTTTGGAGTACCATGCTCTTGGAGCCTTCTTTAACCCATACAATGATTTTTTAAGCTTACAAACAAGATGCTCTTGGCCAAATTTTATAAAACCTAGGGGTTGTTGCATACAAATTTCTTCAAGTAAATCACCATGCAAAAAAAAACCTTTTTACATCCATTTGATGAATTTCCCAACCAAATTTTACAGCTAGAGAAACTACAATATGAATTGTAGTCATTTTAGCGAAATGGGAAAATGTTTCAGTATAATCAATACCTTCTTTTTGTGAAAATCCTTTTGCAACCAATATATCCTTATGCTTCTCAATTGCTCCATTAAATGTGAACTTTATCATGTATACCCATTTGCAACCAATGAGATTTTTACCTTCTGGGAGAGGAGTCAACTCACAAGTTTGATTCTTCATTAAAGAGTCATATTCATCTTTCATTACAACATCCCATTCAGGTTTTCCTTGAGCTTCTTCAAAGACCTGTGGATCATCAACATGCATCACTCTAGTCATAAGAGCATAGTTGCAATTGTTGATGTTACGATAGCTATGGGAGGTATTAACCTCTATGTGTAACCTTTGACGAGACTAGAATGTTTTGGAAAGCTAGAGAAACCCTAAACGGTTGGATAATAACCCTAGAAGACAAGTCTTCTTAAGATAAAATATAACATTAAGTTATTAGCCTCCAGGAAGATAATTCGACTCGTCGAGGTGACTTTAAGCACTATAAATAGAGGGTGTTTGAGCTCATTTGCACTCACTCACTCTCAAAACTTCATAAGTACTAGTGATGTGCATGATTGAAGGAGAGTTGCAGTTGATGCAGTGGTGACTTGGTCTTTGGTTTATGGTTTGGACTTTCTTCTTGGTACACTAGTTGTAGAGAGAGGTATGCTATCTTGGTTGGCTATCTGTTCTAGTGTTTTCTTCCAGAATTATTCTAGTTTTCAAGGTTAAGGTGCTCGGGGGTGGCCTTATGCCTATGGTTAGGTGACAATATAGAGATATTGGCTATGGTGAAACGAGCATACCTATTATTTTAACAGTTTATGGGCCCACACTATCTTCGAACAATCTAATGATCTAGATTTATGAGAGAAACAAAATGAAACCACAAATTTATAATATTAACACAGAGACACAGTGAAAAATAACATATATACAACAAAGCTTGGCTTCTATTAAATAAGAAATATGCTGAAAAATGCAAAATGCAGACTGAAAACAAGATTGCTAGAATGGTGGAAGCTTATCTCTGAGAAGAGATGTGACGGCTATGCTCATTCACAAGAAGATGAGTACAATGAGGCTTTGAAGGCCTTTTTACAATAAACAAGAATGCCAAAACCATAGATATCCAAAAACCTAACCTAGGAGATGAAGCGCCAAAACTCATGTGGGCCCCATTGGGGTAAGTTAGTACATCAACTTCTCGAGGTTGTAACTTTTGCATATGATCTATGTTTAGGGCGCACAATAGCTCGTTGGAAAGGTATTTAAAAGGAGATTCATTTAGGGGGATCAATCAGAGCCTTTTGATGTCATTGAGGTTTGACAAGGTGGGTGGACATCAAGATTCTCCAAAAAAATGGCCCTAAAAGTTCAGGAACCAAAAAACTGCTAAAAATAGTAAGCTGCCAAAAAATTGTTTTGAGCTAGTTGAACAAGGTGGGTGGACAACGAGATTATTATGGATCAATCCTCCCCCCTTAGGAATAAATGGTATCCATTGCGTTGAGTTCCCCCATCAGAGGAGGAAATTTATGTTGAATTTGGCCCCGGGTGAGCCACTTGCCTTGGTGCAGGAGTTGTCGTGCTTTGACAACCCGATAAAGATGGATCCTTTGTTGGCAAGTTCCCTTGACATGTGTGTCCATGATCTGATTAGTGGATGAATTTTCCAGGTAGTCATGTTTGAGATATGTTGGTGTCAATTGTTTTTATATCTATGAGGTGTCCAATAATGGTGGAAAATAAGGTCGAAGGAGGTCCACATTGAATACTGGGTGCAAGCCAAGGAATGGGGGAAGGTTGAGCTCAAAATAATTGTCACCCACATCCTTGGTGATGGTGTAGGGTCCATAACGAAGTGGATGAATCTTTCGATGAGGCCCTATAAGGAATTATTTATGCAAGTGCAATCAAACTTTGCCTCCCACCTGAAACTGGTGTGGCACCCAGTTTTGATCATGGCGTTTCTTGTACTTGCTATTAGACTTTTGTAAAATACCCTGAACCCATTAGTGGATGTGTTGGATCCATTAAATGAACCAGGTGGCTCTGTCAGCTCCAGTTGGAGCATGCAACAAGTCTTCCTGAGTGGCCATAAGGGGTAGTGCAACATCCATGTGATGCAATGGTTGAAATCCCAACCCCACCTGAAAGGGGTTGTGATTGGTTGAGCTATGTATCGCTCTGTTGTAGTTGTGTTGAACATAGGGAAGACTCTCATCCTAGGTGCGGGGGTTCTTGGAATTGTACATGCACAAGATGTGCACGATCATTTGGTTGATGACCTTGGTTGGCCATATGTCTAGGGGTGGAAGGCAGTGGACTTGGTGAGCTTGGTATCCAACAATGACCAGAGGCTCGACCAGAATGTGTTGAGGAACCATTTTTCCCGATATTAGATAATGGTTTGTGGGATCCCAAAGTGTACCCACACTCGTTCAAGGAAGAACTTGGTAGTGTCCTTTGTTGTGATGCTCTTATTGCAAGTGGTCAAAATCGTCATCTTGGAAAAGTGATCAACAACCAAAAAAACACAGTCAATTCCCTGCTTGGTGGATGGAAGGCCCGACATGTAGTACATTAATATGGATTCCCAAGGCCTATCAAGAGTATGCATAGGAGTGTACAGGCCTTGTTTCTTAATGGCTTGTTTGGAAATAACCTAGGTAGTGAAGGACCAGATATACTTGTTGACATCCTGTCGAAGTTTCGTCTAGTAGAAATTTCACCGCAACACTCCCACTGTCTTTTCCATGTCGAAGTGTTCTGCCACCCGACTGTAGTGGGATTCCCAAATAAACTTCACTTTCTTGCTTGATGGAACACATAGATGTCCCATATGGCACAATGACTTGTCCTGAAGATGGAAATTGGTGACAGTTGTGTTTGCACCCAACATTTGGTAGGTGTCAGTGAAGTCGAGATCTGTCTCATAGAGGTGGGGCCATATGGAGGTCTCTTGGCCACAAGAATCGAGCATTGTGGTAAGTGTTGTGACTGGAGGTCAGTTGAGGAAATCATCGACTCGGTTGGTACTTCCTATTTCATACTTGATGTTGAGGTGGAACTGTTGCAAATATGTGGACCACTTTTGATGGTAGTCATTCTTCAATTTTCCTTGTGTTTGCATGAACTGCAGTGGCTTATGATCAGTGTGGATGATCATCTCATTCTCGAGAATGTAATGCCTCCACTAGCGGCAGGCTTGCACAATGGAGTACATTTCTTTTTCATAATTATGGTACTTATACATGACATTTGATAGTGTCTCACTATGATAGGCCATGGGGTGGTTGTGCTGAGTGATGACTGTGCCCACAACATAGTCTGAAGAATTTGTCTCGATCTCAAAGGGTTTTTGCAAGTCAGGTAATGAAAGTACTAGGGTGGAGCATAAGCATTGCATCAAATCATTGAATGATTTCTATTGGGACATGCCCCACACAATTGTTTCCTTACCACCACCTCTGGTTATTTGGATGAGGGCCCATGCAATATGGGAGAATCCCAACACAAACCTTTGATAGAAATTAGCAAGTCCCAAGAATCTTTGAAGCTCAATGAGCGTGGTTGGGGCTGGCCAGTCGCGGATGACTTGGATCTTCGTTGGATCAACATGCACACCATGCGCATCAACAATGTATCCTAGGTATTGGACCTTGTTCATGCCTAAGGAGCATTTTTCCAAGTTGGCATATAGCTTGTATTGTTGTAGAGTGTGCAAAACGTGTTGAATGTGTTGCAAGTGTTCTGCCCAATTCTTGTTGTAGATGAGGATGTCATTCAGATACACCACCAAAAAAGAATTAGTGAAAGGCCACAATATGTCCTCCATCATCCTCATAAAAGTTGTTGGGGAATTTTTCAAACCAAAGGGCATGACCAACCATTCAAAAATGCCTTCTTTTGACTTGAAGGAAGTTTTCCATACATCTGTTGGTTCTATTGGAACCTGATGGTAGCTAGAATTTAGATCAATCTTACTAAATTATTTGGCTCCCTTTAGTTGATCAAGGAGATCTTAGATTAAGGTAATTTGGTACTGGTTCTTGACTGTGATTTTATTTAGGGCCCGATAATCAATGCAGAGCTGCCAAGTCCCATATTTCTTCTGCACTGGCACGATTGAGCTTCCACAAGGTGATGAGTTGGGTTGGATGTGCCCCTTTTGGAGAAGTTCTTGGATTTGACGCTCGATCTCCTCATTTTCTAGTAGAGAGTGGTGATAGACCGGCCCATTGGGTAGTGGTGCATGAGGGGTCATATCAATGGGATGCTTGACCTGATAGTGTAGAGGTACCCCAATAGGTGATGATAAGATGTATTTGTATTCTTCCATGACCTTATCCACTTGCTTTTGTTGCGTGGAGAGGTCGGACACAGAGGCCATGGGTGTGACTGCAACCTTTTGCTCACTCTGAGAGAGAATCATGAAGAAGACAAACTTCCCGATCTAAGAAATGACCTTCTTGCATTTCTTGGCAAAGATCAAGGAAATAGCTCTAGGTGGGACTACCTCAGGTATCCTTTACAATTTCCTATTCAAAGTAATAATAACATCGATAGGCCTAGACTCATATACATCATGATGTTTTGATAAATAAGGTTGGCCTAAAATAACATCACAAACTTCAAGGGGAGCAATATCACACAATACCTCATCTTTGAATGGATTTATGTCATATGAGAGGTGACACTGTTGGTTGACGTGAATATCGCTTCCTTGATGGAGACATCTAATGGTGTAGGGATGTGGGTGCGGTGTTGTCGACAGGGCTAGCCACTTGACGACCTTTGATGAGATGAGGTTCTTCTGGCTACTGCTATCAGTGATGAATTGCAACAGAGTTTCTTTTACCCACATCTGTGAATGAAAGAGGTGCTCTCCTTCCTCTGGCTCATTAGGTTCACCAGGATGGATATTGGTAGTAGAAATGGTGGCACTGGGTTCCACATCAATGATCTGTATCCCATTTTCTATTTTTGACTCAGAGTCGGGACTCACATCTCATTCAAAGTATTTTACCTTAGCCACCAATGACTACTTTGAGTGGCAATCAACAGTGTTATGCCAGGGGATCTTATGGAAGTCGCACCACTTCCTGGTGTCTTTCTTCGCCTTCCCATTATCCTTCTTTTCTTGTGTATTGGAATGGTTTTCCTGAGGTTTCCCATATTTTTTGTGTCCTTTTTATGTGGGTTGGGGATGCCCTTGCCCTGCTTCTACTGTGAGGGGTTCCCAAACCCAAATTGTCGTGTCTTTTGTTTCAGCTTATGCTCGATTTTAACGGCATGTCGATAGGCCACGCCCAATGATGAGATGTCTAAAAACTCCATTTGTGTCTAGATGTATCTATGCATATCATCATGGTACTTGAGCATCAGATGTTACTCAGAATATTTGATACCCAACTTGGTGCACAAGGTATGGAAGACATTAGTGAACTTTGGCACTGTTTGGTCTCTTTCCTGCCGCACTGTGGTCCATCTTGTATACAAGTCGTCATAACTTCCAACATGGTAGTATTGTTCCTAAATAGAATCCCTAAAGGAACCCCAAGTGGGTGCAACTGCAAATAATGTGGATCCCTCTATTTCCTCTTCCTCACAGAAAGTCTCCCACCAATCTTTGATTGGGGGACGACCTTGAGGAGCGCAAATGTAATATTTTCTCTATCAAAAAATTACTGGACAAAAAAATACCCTTCTAGAAGGTTTAACCATTTATCTATGACATCGACATCTATTTGACCATCAAATATAGGAATATAAAAATTGATCTATACCTTGAATGGGGTGGCACCTCCGTTTGAGGTGGATGCATCGCTTGTCGGCAGTTGCCGAAGGATTTGTGCAAATTTTTCCATCATCTCATTCCTCTGTCGCTCAAGGGGTTTCTCAAGCAACATTTTGAAAGGATCTCTTGTCCCGTAATATTTATTTTCTCCCACCATGGATGGTTTCTTGGGTTTTTGAGAGAAATTTTCCTCAAAATAAACAAGCTTGAGACCCAACTCTCTATACCCTGACCGCATAGGGACATGCATTAAAAAAACGACAAGGAACAGACTTCTCTGATACCATTGATCTAGATTTATGAGAAGAACGAAATGAAAAAACAAATATATAATATTAACATAGAGACACAGTGAAAAATAATAGATATACAATAAAACTTGGCTTCTATTAAATAAGAAATATGTTGAAAACTGTAAAATGCATACTGAAAACAAGCTTGCTAGAATGGTGGCAGCTTATCTCTGAGAAGAGATGTGATGGCTACACTCATTCACAAGAAGATGAGTAAAATGAGTCCTTGAAGGTTGTTTTACAATAAACATGAATTCCAAAACCCTAGACATCCAAAAACCTAACCCTAGGAGATGAAGCGTCAAAATCCATGTGGGCCCTGTTGGGGTAAGTTAATACATCAACTTCTCGGGGTCGTAACTTTTGCATACAATCTCCGTTTAGGATGCACAATAGCTCGTTGGAAAGATATTCACGATAAGATCCATTTATGGGGCTCAATGAGAGCCTTTGTGTTTCATTGAGTTGCCTGATCATAAAAAAACATCGTTTAGGCCCTTAAAATGGCCCCGGAAGTTTCGGAACCGAAAAACTGCTAAAAATAGTAAGTTGCCAAAAAAATGTTTTGAGCTAGTTGGACAAGGTGGATTTCCACCAAGATCCTCCTGGATCATCTAAACACTGGAAAGTATATTGGGATAATTTTCTTAGTTGGATTTGCAGTTGCAGTCAAGAGTTTTGTTACAACAATGAAACCCTAACCCTCTTATTGAGGCACCTTAGGTGAAGTGCATGACCTAATTCCTAGATATCCTTGTTCCCCCTACCTTAGCGCATCCCCTAGTACTCTCAGCAAGCCAATGCGTCAAGTTTGAGTTTTTGGTCAAAGTCAAAGGTTGGTCAAATCAAAGTCAAAGTCAAATTCAATGCAGCCATGACTTACTCTATGAAGTCAGAAAACAAGTTAGAAGGGTCTTCAAACTTTAGAGCATGGAAGACAAGGATTGACCTCATCCTTTCCAAGAATAAATTTTTAGATATCGTGAAAGGCAATATCATGGAACCACAGTTTGAAGCAGGAAAATAGAATGAACCTCAGACCGTTGCAACATTGGAGAAGTTCAAGGATAATGACATTAATTTTATGAGTATCATAGTGGAATTTTTAAAGGATCACTTTCTACCCTACATTTCTCATCTTGACTCATCCAAGAAGATGTACGATGCCCTAACTAACCTTTTCTCAATTAAAAATATTAGACAAGTGATGAGTTTGAAGAATGAACTTTGTGACACAAAGATGACAAAGGATGACACCATAGCTTCATAATTTGTGAAGATTTCTCAGTTGAAAGATCAATTACAAGCTATTGGAGAAGCCATCCCAGAAAAGGAAGTTGTGAACATAGCACTCAATGGTATTTCTAGATCATGGGATCCATTTGTTGCAAGCATGAATACAAGGAAGGAGTTCCCAACGTTAGAATAACTTTGGACATGTTGTGCGCAAGAAGAGACAAGGTTAAAATCCATAGGAAAACCTCAGAAGGAAGAATATGTTCAAGCCTTTGCAATAAAGTTCAAAATACATGGAGGTAAGAAAATATCTTATTCAAGAAAGGCGTTCAAGAGAGATATGTCAAAGGTACAATGATTTGAATTCCATGATTATTGCCACTACAAGAGGAATTGTCCTAGACTAACAAATAAGAGAAAAGAGAGACATCACGCATCAGCTACCAATGATGAAGAACCCTCAAAGAAGACAAAGCATGATGAAACATATTTCTTCTATTATTCATCTCTTACTAGAACCATTGAAGATGACATGTGGTTGATCGATAGTGGAGCTTCAAGGAATATGATAGGTGACCGTAAGAATTTCTCAAGCACAAAGGAAAAGGAGACACCTCATAAAGTGGAGCTTGGAGACAAGAATCTTATACAGTCAAGGGAATTGGACAAGTTACTATCAAGATGGAATCAGGTAAATCTATCCATCTTAGTAATGTTTTATATGTTCCTAGCTTGAAAAAGAATCTAGTATATATTTCTTGTTTGGAAGAGAAAGGAGATATAGTAGCTTGTGTAGATGGAAAAGTTCTTGTATGGTCTAAAGATTCAAAGATAGAAGATGGTAGAGTCATTGGAATTCATGAAGGAAGATTGTATAAACTCCTGGGTCAGAATACTCAAGCTCTAGTACATGATAAAATCAACCCTACCGAGTTATGGCATAGAAGGTATGTTCACCTTCATTATCAATCCTTTCCATCCCTAAAACAAATGGTTGTAGGCATACTAGAATTACAATCAATACATGAAGGTGTGTGTAGAGGATGTGCACTTGGGAAGAATATTAAGAAACCATTCCCAAGTAGTGAAAATAGATCCAAAGGGATCTTAGAACTAATACATTCAGATGTATGTGGTCCTATGCCAGTGAAGTCTCTAGGAGGATCTCTTTACTATGTGACATTCATAGATGACTTCTCAAGAAACACATGGTTGTATATGTTAAAGACTAAGGATGAAATTTTTAGAAAAATTCAAGAATTCAAAGTTGAATTAGAGAATCTAATAGATAAGAAGATCAAGATAATAAGAATCGATAATGGAGGAGAATACACATCCAAGGAGCTTGTTTCCTTTTGTAAATAAGCTAGGATTAGGAGCGATCTTATTGTTCCTCATAATCCTCAACAAAATGGTGTGGCTGAAAGGAAGAACAAAACTATTGAAGGATCAGTTAAGGAAATGATGAATGACCATAATTTATCCATGTTCCTATGGGGAAAAGTAGTTATGAAAGTGGTTTATATTCAAAATAGGAGTCCACATAGAATATTGAAGAACATGACTCCAGAAGAAGCCTTCTCCGGAAGAAGCCAAGTGTTGAACACTTGAGAATATTTGGATGTATTTTCTATATTCATGTTCCCAAGGATAAGATAAATAAGTTGGAACCTTCAGGAAAGAAATGTATATTCGTTGGATATAGTGAATAATCAAAAGCATATAGAATTTATGTTCCAGATCAATAGAAGGTTGAAATCAGTAGAGACATAACTTTTGATGAAACGATTGCATTCAAGAAGACTATAAAAGACTTCATAGACTCCAACAAAGAAGAGCAACATGAAGATAACAAAGAAGAAAGTATATTCTCTCCAGATCACTCCAGTGAAGAACAAGAACCACCACATGAACATGTGGAACCAGTTATTGCACCTAAGACTAGAAAGAGACCAGCATGGCTTGGATCCACCTTGCAGGAAGCAAAAAATAAGAAATCTCCCAGTGGAACCTCTAGACAAAGTAAGAAACCCAAAAGGTTTTCTATTTATGCAACACTTATGACAAGTATTGTCAATGAAGAACCTTCCACCTTTGAGGAATCAGTCAAACAGAAAGAATTGAAGGAGGCAATGACAGAGGAATACCAATATATTATGAAAAATTATGTATGGGAAGTTGTGCCTAAACCTAAAGAGAAGTTTGTAGTCACTTCAAAGTGGGTTTATAAGATAAAGCATGTTATGGATGGAAGTATTGACAAATACAAGGCAAGATTTTTGGCTAGAGGTTTCTCTTAGCATAAGGGATAAGATTATGATGAAATGTTTTCTCTGGTTTCCAAATATACATCTATGAGAGCCATAATATCTCTAGCAGCATCAATGTGTTGGAGTTTACATCAGATGGATGTGAAGATCATCTTTCTCAATGGAGTGATTGAGGAAGAAGTATACATAGAGAAACCTCAAGGTTTTGAGTTACACCCAAAAGAAACCCATGTATGTAGATTGAAGAAGGCCTTAAATGGACTCAAGCAAGATCCAAGAGCTTGGTATGCACGTATTGATAGCTACTTGACAAGACTTGGATTTTCCAAGAGTCATGTTGATCCAAATCTCTATTACAAAGTTGTGAATAATGCACCTATGATTTTATTGTTATATGTTGATGATTTGTTCCTAACAAGTGCAAAGCCTCTCATTATTCAGTGTAAGAAGGAGCTAGCCACTTAATTTGATATGAAGGATATTTGTCTCATGCACTAATAGTTGGAATTAGAAGTATGACAGAAGCATGGTGAAGTATTCCTAGGACAAGGGAAGTATGTTGTTGTAATATCCCCAAGGATGAGACCGAGTTGTATTTATATGTTGTAAACATGTTTTGTAGGCTGGTGAGTCGAGTTATAATAAGCTAGGGGGGATTATTTGGTGATTAGGCCGGAGAGCCTAGGTGTTAAAGGCCAGGAGCCTGATTTTGTATATGTACTTATGCAGATCATTAATAAAATATAAACATCGTTGCATGCAGACCGACCATGAAGAAAGAGTGATGGGGGAATAAGCTTCCACAAGGTTGGGTAAGGGAGGAGACTAAGTGTGTGGGCCTAGGGGCTAAGCTAGGGGGCTTAGCTCTAAAGGGGATAATAATTTATTATTATTTCTGAAGGCTAAGGTGGACATGTTGATTGTTGTCCTAAGTTCATGTAAATGGAATGTGTGTTAAGTGGAACTCATGTGGATCCAGGAAGACAAGTGTCGACCTAGGTGCATGCAGTTAAAATCTGAAGTGTTATCTGTGTTGGGGGTCGTGAGTCATTCTTCCAACCTCCACATGGGTTCGTCCTCCATTCGGTCATTCATTGTCTGAACTATTTGGCCTATGTGTCTGATCTCGGTATGCCTCACACGGCTTTGAAACCCGAAGGCTGTGATCTTTTCTTGAGAAGTCGATACACCCTCAGTCTGAACCCGTTTTACCTCTGCACTCGACCCCTATGTTTTGTCCTCTAGTCATGCATCCTAAAACTAGTGAAAACCCATGGACTAAGCCCCGTTTTCTGTGAAGCTTGGGTATTTTGTATTTGTCTGAGTCGTGTGGTGTCGTAACGGTGGGTTGTTATGGCCACACAGTTCTTGGACTGAGTGTGGCTTGCTGCCTTCTGTCATTCCTGTGTGAATGAGTGTTGAACCATTATGTTTTTCCTCCTTGTGTTGGAACGGAGTTGAAGAAGTAGGTTTTCAGGCATGTGTGCAGCAGTCTCTCCAGGTGAGAGAGGTGGTTGTGGTTGAAGAGGCAGGTTGTCAAGCGTGTGAGTGACACTCTCCAGGTGAGAGAGTGCACGGAAGAAGTGAGAAATCTTGGAAGGGGTCATGTAGCTACCACAGAGCTTGGAGAATTCCGGTTCGGTTTGTTGTTGAAGCCCAAGGCAAGGGAGGTTTAGCAACCGAAGGACTGTCTTGGTGACAGTGAAGGTGTATACTCCTGGGGTGGGACAGGCATGTGGGGAATGAGAGTCTATGAGCAGTGGGCATAAGTGGCACCTGGGAGATAATCCTTCCTCATAAACTGTGTGTCTTCCTGTTGACCTGGCCTAGCGTAGGATTCCCTTGCCTGGTGGATCTTATTCCCAGCTTGGGGGTGACCTACTGTTGAGAGTGATGAGAAGCATGGTCTATGGCTGGGAGGTTTGTGGAAGGTGTGCACATAGTTGGTGGTCTTCTAATAAAAGATAAGTACCACTTTTATGTTCATTTACATGATGTGTAATGGTACATATGTTGTAATTGATGAGTATCGCATGTATATGGTGTATATGCTGCATGTGTAGGCTTACTGTTATTTCTGCATTATTATGTTATATATACATAGAATAGTCATTCTATGTTTATATGGATGTGTATGTTTTTCCGCAAATATCTCTGTGTGGAATAGCCCATAGTTTAAGGTTGGAGCTATCATAGATCATAATAGAGCAGTAGAGCTGCAGGAGTAGTGACGTTGCCCGACCATGGAGTTGATGGTCGGGGACATTACAAATATGGTATCATAGCTTTAAAGGATAATTTAAGGTTGTTTAGGTGGCATTGTCTGGCCTGTTGGTGACAGGGGATGTTACAATATGGTATCAGAGCCATAGTTACAACACTGAGCCTAGATGGGCCATGTTAGTGGAAGTTGAAGCAAAAGTTTCGGAAAGAATTGTTGTCGAAGTACACAAAATTTGAGTTCTGACCCATGGTTTCAACGCTGAGCTTGGATGGACTAGATAAGTGGTCATTGGACCCAAGGTTTAAGGTGGAAATTGTGTCTGGAGAAACCAATTTCGAACCTCGGAATGTTCTCGAGTGCCAAGAGGTTGCCTTGGTTGTGTTAAGAAGCTCAGGAGGAGTAGTGGTGTCGTAAAACCACGACAGAAGTGGTGTTGGGTTGAAGAGTAATCTGGACCTTAGGATTTGTTCGGGAGAAGGAGAATCCTTCACGACCGTCAGATTTGGTAGTGTTGCGAGGCAGTTAGCCATGAATTCCTTTGGAAATCCAAAGAGTAATAGAGTTTTTTATGCATCATAGGATCTGTTCGGAAGGAAGGGAAATCCCTTATGACTGTCATATCTAGGGAAGGTGCAGAGGAGTTAACCCAAAAGCCCTTTGGACTTCGCAACTTCAGTGAAGTCTGATGTCAGAAACAATAGAAGATTCGAAGCCTGAAGCTCTGAAGTGGGTCTACATCGTAGATCTGGAGAGGAGATCTCGACCATTAGATCAAGCCAATGTTAAAAGGTCAAACGCAGTAGTAAAGATGAAAGCTCCTGAAGAGCCAAAGTAGTGAGTCATGATGACGTCACTTGGATGGATGTGGACACATGGTATCTGTGCCACGTGTAAGTGGGTTTCGAGACTGTGGCAGGTTGAAATGCCATATGGAACATGACGTGTGACACCCATCTGATTGGGACATGAGTCAGTCGCTAGTATTACACCACGTGGCACTCCGTATGAGCATGGTTAGTGGGACTTGAGGTTACATAACGAAGTTAAAGGTCGAAGGACCCATAGTGGTGTTGATCACGATACACCAAGATGAACGACCAGGAGGCATTGCGGGGACCCAAGTTGCATGGGAGTTAATTCTCCAAGGTGGTCCCACAATCCAAACCGTGGCTTCAACGAGGGGTTACGTGTCAGCATCAGAATAATTATAGGATGAAAGGCGGGTTACTCCAAACCACCGTTGCATGCCCTCGCAATTGGAAAATGTTAAGTGATGTGACATAATGATGTCAAAAAAGGTGACATGGGAATGTTCGGAGATTAACAGTTCGGATGTGTGGATGCGAGATCCTTTGAAGCTCTAAAGTCCCGAAGACTCGAAGTTTTGGACATTAGATGCCTGAGGTTCCATAGTAAGTGTCATCCGTCGAATGTTGAGTAGACGTGGACGGTTGATCCACCCTACTTTGCGAGTTCGGTAATTTGGAACTCCGAGAGATTGTTTTGTTGTGCTTTGAAAACTTTTGAAGCCGAAGTCTCGGGTAAGCACCTATTGATCTAGCGTTTGATCATGGACCATGGTCACGTGGGTCAGGGGTTGAGAGAACAGGGGCTAGTTCTCGAAAACTGTGGTAAAGAACGGAAAAGGGTTAGGAAGGAAGCAAGTGGGTTTCGTCTGGCTCGAATATGCATCAAAAGAATACTGAATACCTGGAACTTTTGCTAGGGTCCAACAAAGATCTAAGAGCCATTATCTCGGAGAAAACATATCGTTGCTCAAGAATTGCATCGGAAAAGAAGCACAATCTTGAAAGGATCATAGCTTTCTGCTCAAGGATCAAAATTGAGCAAGGAAGTTGTGATTGGGAAGGTCTCAGAAAGAGGAATCCAGATGTAATGGTTACATTAAAACATAAAAAGTGATAGAGATGTCTTCAGATAGAATAAAATTGATCCAATTGTATAGTGTTGATGTTGTTTCATAGTTTACTATTATTATGTGTTTTGTGAAGGTATGATGTTCTTGGTGACTGAATGAGTTTGCGAAGAAATTGAATAAGTTTCAAGTGTTCTCTTCTGTAATATATGCAAGGTGTGCATATCAAGCGCAAGGAGTGCGTATAGAGGAAACTTGTTTTTCGAAGGGCTCAAGAAGACGAGCGTAGAGTGTGATAGGAGGGCACCAGAAAGTCTTTTGGAAGATGCAGAAGGGCTGAGTAATTCATTCAAAACTCAATAGCTCAAGAGAGGTAGCGAACCATTGATCTCAAGGAAGATCGAACCGTTGATTCCTTTCATTGGGAAATCATAAATCGAGAGTTGGGAGAATGGAGGAAGTTGCTCTCGAAAATCCAAAAATGCAAACATTCAATTCGCGAGGAGAGATCTATACCATTGAATCATGACGAGTGTGAGTCGTTGATTTGACACACTTGAATTTCGTGAAGTTGGAAGTTGGAAAGGGGAAGAGAAATTTTTTCTTATTTCACGAACCATGAAGTCTCGATTCATGAGAAAGGATCCACACCGTTGGATTAAGAGGATTTGTGAGTTATTGGATCTGACTCGTGTGGATTTCGGAAAACTAGAGATCGAAAGAAAAGAGGGGAACTGTTTTTTGAAACCCCGAAACGCGAATTATCGATTCACGAGGAATTGATCTGGACTGTCGAACCTGGAAAGATGTGGACCATTGATCTGAGGTGAATAGAGTTCGGGAGTTCAGACCTCAAGAGAAAGGAGGAGAGCTAATCCTCGAAGTTCACGAAGGGTGAATTCTTGTAGCGCTCGAAAGTTGGGCCCCAGGTCATAGCTAGAGGTCACGCCGGTGGAAGTTAAGAGAAGAGCTAGAATGTGCTAGACTCTTATTTCAGATTTCAAGGATAGAGAGAGTCGAGGGTGACTCATATCTAAACCCCTGGTATGCGAAATTCTAAAACACTTTTTGGATAGGCACGTGATTATATTCGGTAATCACGTAGAGGAAGATTGTGCCCGCCGCTAGTTCTCACGGTTGAGGTTTCACGCAAGGCCTATGGATTTGTTTCATGGAGGTTCTAGTAGGGACCCAAAGAGCTTCCCCTGCTCCGAGAGTTGAAGATCCATTGACCGGGAGGTCAACAGACCCTGCTAAGGTGGGGGCACTGCGTCGAAAGTACTCAGGGCAGGAATAATCATGCACAGTGATCACAGTGGGAGCATAAGAAGATTCAAGAATCCGAGAAGAATTGAATACTTTTGGGATCAACAAGAAAAAAATTTATAAAGAGAAAGAAGTTGCTGCAATTTTTGTGGCAGCAAGTATGTTATGGCTGGTTGGGTCAGCCAGAGAAAAGAATGCTTGAATGTTTACAAGTATTGTTGGTGATATTGTTGCATAAGGAAGGAAGCAACAAAGGGTTGAAGTGATGGTTGTAAGTTTGATAAAAGAAGCATGAAATATTCTACTGCAATCAGATATTGAGGTAGTATAAAATTTATTAATGGCAATCATGCAGGTATGAGTTTTTATTACTCTTTTTGCATAATTGTTGAAAGGAAATTTAGGCAAGAATTTCCTCAACCAGAGTTATTATATAAAATTACATGATTATATTATTGAATGCATACCACTGGATGTGTTAAAGGTTGGAGGCATGTATTAATTCAAATCTTTTTAGCTTCTGAATGCACACACTGACACAGTAGAATGTCATGTTAATTTCTTTATGGGGTAGTAACCAAAGAAAATTAAAAGATAAGAACTTGTTATAAGAATGAATGCCAGTAAGCTAGTCATGTATGAGACTAGGGCATGGTTGGATATGGAAAGGTACATATATGGAAAGGTTATGAGCCACACAGGTACTAAAAACTTCCTACTTTTAAATAAAACTTGGATATCAACCTTTTTGCTAGCACTAATGAACACCACAAAATTATATTCTTGGTGTAGTGTTCGGGTCGAAAAGGAAGGCAACTAATTAATTGGGAATAAAATAGAAAGTGTGTGGAGAATGTGTCAACACATTGGCCATAATTCCAACTCATGGATGGTGAGATACATGACTGAGATAAAGAGCATTATGTAATTCAATGCAAGGTGCATTGAATAAGTATGCATTGAGAATTGCACTCATGCATAGTAAGTGATAGAATTGTATACTAAATGCAATGGTTGAATATGTTTTGTAAGTACATGCATATATATTATTGCATGGAAATAATTATACTAATGGTTGAAATGTTGCTAACTCATGAAGTTGAGAACATTTTAGGAACTTTTATACAATTTCAGGAAGTGCAGAAGACAGAAAGAGTACTTCAGGTATGTGTTTCAACCTGGGCTCTGCTATGATATCTTGGGGCAGCAGGAAACAAAAGTTTGTTGCACTCAGTACAACAGAAGCAGAGTATATGGCAGCTTGTGAAGCATGCACAGAAGCAGTATGGCTAAGGAAGTTAATCTCTGATTTATTTGATCAGACTCCAGAATCGACCATAATATATTGTGATAATCAGAGTTGCATAAGATTATCCGAACATCCAGTGTTTCATGAAAGGTCGAAGCACATTGAGATCAAATACTACTTTATTCGAGATAAAGTCCAATAAGGAGAGGTAAAGCTTGAGTATATCCCCACTAATGAGCAGACAACAGATATCCTGACAAAACCTCTATCCAGAATCAAGTTTGCATATTTCCGAGAGAAGATGGGGATTGTGGAAATAACTCCCTTAGCTGAAAGGGAAGATTCTCGAGGATAGAGAAGGTATGGAAAAATATTCTTGAAAAACATTTATTTTGTGATTGAAATAACTCTCCAGTTAGGAGGGAGCATTGAAAATATTATTTATCTTTGTAATTGAAAAATAATCCAGATTGGACAAATGCTTTCCTATTCGGAAAGTGGATTGAGATTTCTGATGGACAGTGACTTCCCATTGTAGTTAACATGGGAGGCAGACCGATTGCTGATGTATCATAGACAACGACTTCCCATTATGGGGAGTGGTCTAGGACAGTCATTCTTCTTCGCAGTCACTCTGAGTAGTGGTCAAGTAGAATGGTCCAAATGATTTCTCAAAGGGCATCAAATATCTGGGTTTTCATCTCAAACCAAATGACTACTAAAAAACAATTGGCACTGGCTCCTGGCTAAACTAGAAAAACGCCTCAAAGGATGGAGCTTCAGGTGGCTCTCTAGAGCGGGAAGATTTACCTTGGACAAATCTATGCTGGAAGCCATCCCCGTCTATTGGATGTCTCTAACTTGGATCCCTAAGGGGATTTTGGAGAAGGCATGAAGAATTTGCTTTTGTTTTATTTAGTTGGGTACTCAGGATCATCATACCCTTCCATGGGTGAAATGGGAACACCTTTCTTTCCCAAAGGCTTTAGGTGGATTGGGGCTGAAGAATATCTTTCTTTTCTTGAAATCTTTGGCTTGCAAAGTTGGATGGAGGTTGATATCATCTACCAAACTGTGGACTAAAGTTGCTTATCATAAATACATCAAGCCAGATTAAGTGGAAGATTGGATCCGGAAACTAGAAAAATCTCATCCACATAGTTCTATTATTTGGAAAGTGATGATCTCATCTTTCTTTTTTTAGAATATAGAAGATTGTGCTCGTTTTACCATTGATGATACCCTCATCACCCAACCACTGGCCGAAGCCACCCTCCGAGCACCTTGACCTTGACTGAGAAGAGAATCCTAGTAGCAATCAACAGCCAAGAGAGGCTAATGCACCAAGCAAGAAAATAGAAACTAAGTTGAAAAGATGATCCCACCCAGAAGTTAGCGCACCACTTTCCCCAGAGACCTGCACACAAAACTGCCAACTGCAATGCGCACAACTGGCTCTGCAATTCTGAGAGTGTGTAATAATGAAACTGGCGCCCTGTATTTATAGTGGACTGGCCAAGTTAACTAGGGCCGACTTCTCCTTCTGGGCATCAATAAATTCAATTTAAATGTATTTGTTCATCCGACAACTTGTTTAGGGTTTCCTTCAATTCTTTGCTTCCTTCTGGAGGATTCTAGTCTCGTCATAGGTCACAATATAGGTTTATACCTCCCGAAGCTACCATAATATTAACACTCCCTCCTAGCTAGGGTGGTATGGTCTTGAGCACAACAAACCATTCAACTGGTAGCACTACGAGAACCCGTCATTATTATCTGACTGGATAATCTCCTATGACAACTGGTACAATATCAATTAATAGAACACACCTGTGTCTATTCCGGTAGTACACAACTACTCAGACTTGTGAAACACAATCACAAACAGTAGCATATCTACTGCCATTTATTCTTCATAACAAAAATCTAATAGCAACCTGCATGGAAACAATGTTATGACAAAAACTGAATCATCTGGGCCAATCTTTCATTCACGTCTGTGAGATCTGAAAGAGTGTCTGCCCTCAGTATAGAATATCAACAATAATCATCTGGGCCAATCTTTCACTCACGTCTATGAGATCTGAAAAAATGTCTGCCCTCAATATAGAATATCAACAATGGGCTATTTGCCCCATTCTTCTCAACCAAGGAAGAAGGATTATTTCTGATTTCTGAGCCTGGACCATTTCTCACCCTGGGCCATTCCTCCAACACTAAACAAAGTGTAACCTGAAGAGAATGAGTCTGCCCTCGAGAAATGTTTGGACCATTCCTTACCCTAGGCCATTCCTCCGACACTAAACAAAGTGTAACCTGGAGGGAATGAGTCTGCCCTAAGGAATGACTGTCCCTGATTGCTGAGCCTGGACTATTCCCCACCCTGGGCCATTCCTCCGACACTAAACAAAGTGTAACCTGGAGAGAATGAGTTTGCCCTCGAGGAATAACTGTCCGGACCATTCCCCACCCTGGGCCATTCCTCCGACACTAAACAAAGTGTAACCTGGAGAGAATGAGCCTACCCTCGAGGAATGTTTATCCTGCATCAACCTCCAAAACGAACGATTCTTCGAAACTACTCACAATTGTGAACTTCGAAAGAATGACTGCCCGACGAGGTGGACCATTCTACTTGACCACTACTCAGAGTGACTGCGAAGAAGAATGATTGTCCTAGACCACTCCCCATAATGGGAAGTCGTTGTCTATGATACATCAGCAATCGGTCTGCCTCCCATCTTAACTACAATGGGAAGTCACTGTCCATCAGAAATCTCAATCCACTTTCCGAATAGGAAAGCATTTGTCCAATCTGGATTATTTTTCAATTACAAAGATAAATAATATTTTCAATGCTCCCTCCTAATTGGAGAGTTATTTCAATCACAAAATAAATGTTTTTCAAGAATATTTTTCCATACCTTCTCTATCCTCGAGAATATTCCCTTTCAGCTAAGGGAGTTATTTCCACAATCCCCATCTTCTCTCGGAAATATGCAAACTTGATTCTGGATAGAGGTTTTGTCAGGATATCTGTTGTCTGCTCATTAGTGGGGATATACTCGAGCTTTACCTCTCCTTCTTGGACTTTATCTCGAATAAAGTAGTATTTGAT
>ML776633.1:2077043-2089515 GCA_009831015.1 Picea engelmannii
AGTGCACCCTGGAGAGAATGTATAAACCCTAAGGAATGTCTGTCCCTGATTGCTGAGCTTGGACCATTCCCCACCCTGGGCCATTCCTCCTACACTAATCAAAGTGCACCCTGGAGAGAATGTATAAACCCTAAGGAATGACTATCCAGACCATTTGTTCTGTTAACCACAAGAGGAAAAGATTGTCTTGTATCAACCTCCAAAATGGACCATTCCTCATGTTAACCACAATGAGAAATCGTTGTCCGACGAGGCGGGCCAATTTTCTTGAGTAACCCTCAAGAAGAGATACTGCCCTAGACCACTCCCCATGTTAACCACAATGGGAAGTCATTGTCTATGATACATCAACAATCTGGACCATTTCCCATGTTAACCACAATGGGAAATCATTGTCTGTCGGAAATCTCAATCCACTTTCCGAACAGGAAAGCATCTATCCAAGATGGACTATTTTTCAATCTTGAAAATGAATGTCCTCAATAATATTTTCAGTGCTCCCTCCCAACCTGGGAGTCATCTCTTCCTTTTTCAATAAGGAAGTCGTCTCCACGAGCTCCAGCTTGAGTACGCAAACTCTTTCATCTTGGATAGAATCTTTACCAAAATGTCTACTTATCTTCTCATCTGTGGAGATATGTATTGGAGAACCACTTTCTCCTTTCTAAACTTCATCATGGATAATGTAATGCTTGATTTTAAATGTACTTTAGTCAGGAACACTGATTTTCTGTGAAGGCTTCATGTAGCTCTGAACAATAAAGTATATCATTGTTGGAAAACTGGAATATATCCATGTGGCACTTCTTCTGTCATCATGAGATTTGATCTACTGAGTAATCATCTTGATGTTATAGGAAATCTTCACCATGCGTTTGTTGTGCACTGGAGGTTTTCCACCAAGTTATCTTATTCTATCTTCATACAAGGGTCTCTTTCTGGTATGCCTCAAAGTCTTGAGATTGCTCTTCATATGCTCTTTATTCAATTTCTCTGGAGAACATTCTTTGCATTCATCTGATGTAGAAATCCAACTCATGGATGTTGTGGATGATATAATGACTCATGTAGAGATAAGTCTGGTTTACTGGAACAAGTAATCATCATAGTCTTCTCCCTCCATCTGGGAGAACCTCTAGTTTTGGATCTCGCAATGTTTTCATTCATAAGTCTTCCATATATTGTTCTTCATCACGAATTTCAGTTCCTCTGCTTGATTTCTTTTATTGATTTTATATCAGGCTGACAATCTTGTGATTCTTGATACAATGACTGGTTGTTCTGGCTTCTCTTTCTTTCTTGGAATCTTCATGTGTTTTTTTAGTTCTTGGGTCCATGGAGTTTCTTATAGATTCCATGCCCTAAAGATTCCATCATAGGATCACGGATGTGGATGGACAACCAGGGATACTTTAAGGCTTCTCTTTGAAGAATATGTATTATCTTTCATGGCTGCTATCATGGATATATACTTCATCATCTTCAATGGATCATAGGATTAGCTCCCTCTTAATCCTTGCTTCATGTATGAGTGCATATAATCGGCTACCTCTGTCTAACATAGTCCATGCTTCCATCTGCATCCTTATTGTCTTCTACAATATATAATTGGCTCTCTTGTTTAACAGAGTCCCTGCTTCTGTCTTGTTGTCTTCTACAAAATGTCATAAGTCTTTTTCCAATTTCCTCTCAATTGTTGACTTCTTTCTGTCTTTGCTTCTTCTAAGTCTCTTCATGATTGATTCGGATTATCTTGCAATAGCTTCCACATTATTTGTATTTCATCCTTTCATGTGTATTATCTAATGATATCCATTCTTATCTTGTTTTTCTTCCATAGGTATAGTTCTTCTTGGAACACATTATCTTTCAAGAGATAGATATACAAGATATGTATAGAGACGATGCAAACAAGATATGTACAAGAAATAAGAAGAGTTTTGTTACCTTTAGAAGAAGAAGTCTCTTCCATCCTGCTTAGTTTTCTTTGTAGGTTCCTTTTCTTCGACAATTGATGCTTCGTGTTTCTCCTTCCTTTTATTTAGCTCGGGACAATGATTCTTGTAGTGACCATACTTTTGACAGTTGAAGCATTGTACTTCTAAAATGTTTTTCTCTTGATTTGGCTTCCTCCATGAACCAAACTTCCTTTTGTTCCTGAAGTTCTTGAATCTTGTTGTGAAGGATTGATCATCGTACTTCTTTTGGGGTTTCTCTTTTGCATTGATCCTTGATTCTTATTGAGCACAACAATTCCAAAGTTCTTCAAATGTCAGATACTCCTTTCTTGTGTTCATGCTTGTGGTAAATGCATCCCACATCTTGGGAAGACCATTGAGTACTATGCTTACCAACTCCTTCTCTGATATTATCTCTTCAATAGCTTGTAGTTGATCTCTTAACTGAGAAATTCTCACAAATTATGATGTTATGTTTTCATCATCTTTCATCTTCATGTCTCATAGCTCATTCTTCAGACTCATTACTTGTCCAATGTTTCTGACTGAAAAGAGGTTTGTTAGGGCATCATACATCTTCTTCGATGGGTCAATATGGGAGATGTAGGGTATCAAGTGGTCTTTTATGGATTCCACTATGATACTCATAGCATTAATTTCATCGTCTTTGAACTTCTCCATAGCTACAACATTCTTTGGTTCCTTCTCTTTCCCTTCTTCAAACTCTGGTTTCATGATCTTTCCTTTCACGATATCCATCACTTTATTCTTGGCAAGGATGAGGTCGATCCTTGCCTTCCACGCTCTAAAGTTAGAGGCTCCATCTAACTTGTTCTCTGACTTCATAGAATAAGTCATGGCTGCTTTGACTTGGTCAAACCCTAGATTTGACCACAAACTCAAACTTCACGTCTTGGCTTGTTGAGACTATCAGGAGATGCGCTAGGATAGAGCACACTGATCTATCCAGAGATTAGGTCAATACATTCAATTAAGGTGCCTCAACAAGAGGATTAGGGTTTCTGCAACTGTTCATGCTAGTAACTCTAGCGACAGTGTCTTGGAAGCTACTTCTGCTAGTAACCCTAGCGGTAGTTCCTCAGCGAGCTCAATATCATAGAGGTTATGTTTCCTTCCAGCATTTAGACTGAATGAAGGAGGTGTGGACCCATAACCTGTTAGAATATGAAAGAAGTGTGCTTGTTTTACCATTGACAATACCCTTGTCACCCAACCATAGGCCAAAGCCACCCTCCGAGCACCTTAACCTTGATAGAGAATCATTTCGGAAGAAAAACCCTAGGCTAGATAGCCAAACAAAGGGTAGCGCACCTTTCCCCAAGGATAGTGCACCAACAAGAGATGCTCAGATAGTCCAAACCCTAGCCAAGAGATAGTCCAAGCCAAACATGATATGCTAGTTGCAGCAGCTGCAATGGCAGCTCTCCTCAAACCTGTGCACAAGATTGGGCACTGCAGTGCGCACAAGACTGGGCACTGCAATTCTGAGACTGCATGCCAGAATGAGAACTGACCTCTTGTATTTATAATAATTCAGGTTAACTGCCTGGTCCAACTTCTCATTCTGAGTATCTGTCTGTTCAGTATATATTATTATTTCTAGCCGACTTCTTCTCTTGGAGGCTAATAACCTAATATAAAGTATCTTCTTGAGCCGACAAGTCTTCTAGGGTTATTATCCAACTCATTAGGGTTTCTTCTTTCTTCCTGGAGTATTCTATCCTTTTCAAGTTTACACGTGGAGGTAAATACCTCCCGCATCTACCATAATATCAACACTCACTTGGTTGAAAGGGAGGAGATGACTTCCTCGATTGGGAGGGAGCACTAATATGTGGCATCATGGACTGTTAGTGAGTTGCAGATTTGTATCATGCTAGTATACATTTGATATGGTCATACATCTTAGAGATGAGGCTTGCATCACGATAGATATGATCATGCTAGTACAACTTAGATATGATACAGATGGTTGGAGTTGTTGATACAGTGGCCTAAGGAGCATCATGCTAGTACAACTTAGAGGTGGACATACAACTTAGATATGATGTATTGACATCATGCTAGTTATGTTCATGCTCGTACATATTAGAGATGATGTTGGTGAGCCACATCATGCTATATATGTCCATGTGAGTACAACTTAGATATGACATATAGCTTAGATATGATGTATTGACATCATGCTATATATGCCATGCTAGTACACCCTAGAGATGACCATACAAATTAGAGATGATGCAGGGGGCTTGTGTAATTCTAGATATGATTATGCGAGTATAGATTAGATGTGGAATACAACTTAGATATGATGCATTGACATCATGCTAGATATGTCATGCTAGTACGACTTAGAGATGATCATACAACTTAGAGATGGAAAAGTGAGGCACTGATCTACATCATGTGCGTACACCTTTGATCCATATTTTATGAGCAGAACGAAATGAATACAGATTATTAAAATATGCTTAACATAGAATAACATAGATACAGTAAAATTGGTTTTCTATTCAATAAGGAAATAAGATGAAACTGTAAAATGCAGCGGAGAACAAGCTTGTTGGAATGGTGGTGGCTTATATCTAAGAAGAGATGTGACAACTATGCTCTTTCACAAGAAGATGATTACAATAAGTCTCTGAAGACCTTTTTACAATAAAAACGAATGTAAAAAACCCTATACATCCAAAAACCTAACCCTAGGAGATGAAGCGCCAAAAGTCATGTGGGCCCCATTTGGGTAACTTAGTACATCAACTTCCCGGGGTCGTAATTTTTGCATATGATCTCTATTTTAGGCGCATGATATCCCGTTGGAAAGGTATATCCAAGGACTACACATTTTTCTTCTAAGATCATATTTGACGGTGGCTAGCCCTAAAGACGTTGTTTAGGGCCTCAAAATGGCCCCGCAAGTCAGGGACCCAAAAACTAGGAAAAAAACAATAAAACTAGAAAAATGCCAAAATAAACCAGTTGGAATAGGTGGGAGGCCACCGAAATCCATATGGATCAATACTCCCCCCTTAGGAAGAAATGGTATCCATTTCTTTGAGTTCCCCCATCAAATGAGGAAATTTCTGTTGAATTTTACCCCGGGTGAGCCACTTTCCTTGGTGCAGGAGCTGCCCTTCTTTGACAACTCAATAAAGCTCGATCCTTTGTTGTTGGGTGCCCTTGATATGTGTGTCCACAATATGATCACTCAATTCATGTTGCATGCAGTCAGGTTTGAGCTATGTTTGTGTCAACTTCTCTGTTATCTCTCGAGTGTCCAATAATGGTGGGAAATATGGTCGAAGGAGAGCCATGTTGAAGACTGGGTGCAGGCCAAGGAAAGGGGGAATGTTGAGAACAAAATCATTGTCACCCATAGCCTTGGTGATGGTGTATGGCCCATACTAGATTGGGCGAAACTTCCGATGGGGCCTTGTAAGGCATTCTTTCTGAAAGTTCAACCAAACTTTGTCACCCACTTAAAAATTATGTGGCACCCGATATTGATCATGGCGCTACTTGTACTTGGAATTGGGCTTCTGTAAAATATCTTGAATCTCTTGGTCGATGTGTTGGATTCACTCAATGAACCAAGTGGCTTTGTCAGATTCTGGTGGAGCAGGGGACGATTCGGCCGAGGTGGTCGCCAAGGGTAGTGCAACATCCATGGAGCCCAATGGTTGGAATCCCAACCCCACCTAAAAGGGGATGCGGCCAGTTGAGATATGCAGGGCTCGATCATAGCTATTTTGGTCATAGGGAAGACTCTCATCCCATGTGTGGGGGTTCTTGGAATTGTACATGTGTGGGATTTGTACGATCATTCGATTGACGACCTCAATTTGGCCATCTATCTGGGGGTGGAAGGAAATGGATTTGGTGAGCTTGGTATCCAACAGTGACTAGAGGCTCGACCAAAATGTGTTGAGGAACTGATTGTACCAATTTGAGGCAATGGTTTGTGGGATCCCAAAGTGTACCCAGATGCGCTCAAAGAAGAGATTAGCAGTGGCCTCTGCAGTGATGTTCTTCTTGCAGACGGCCATAATTGCCATCTTGGAAAAGCGATAAACAACCACAAAAACACAGTCATTTCCCCTCTTGGTGAACGGGAGGCTCAACATGTAGTCCATTGATATGGATTCCCACAGCTTGTTAGGAGTAGGAAGAGGGGTGTACAGGCCATGTTTCTTAGTGGTCGGTTTGGCAATAGTGCAAGCGATGTAGGACCTGATATGCTTGTCGACATCATGTTGAATTTTCGGCCAATAGAAATGTTTTTGCGGCACTGCCACTATTGTTTTGATGCCAAAGTGTCCTGCCACCCGACTATAGTGAGCTTCCCAAATCATCTTCACGCGCTCGCTTGATGGAACGCATAGATGGCCCAGACGACATAGCAACCCGTCCTGAAGATGAAAATTAGCGACCATTGAGTTTGCTCCCAACATTTGGTAGGTGGTGGAGAAGTCAGGGTCTGTCCCATAGAGGTGGGGCCATCCGGAGGTCTCGTGGTAGCAAGAGTCTAGCACCATGGTGAGTGTTGTGACTGGAGATCAGCTGAGGCAATCAACAACTTGGTTGGTACTTCTTGTTTTATACTTGATGTTGAGGTGGAATTGTTGTAAGTATGTGGACCACTTATGATGGCGGTCTGCATGAACTATAGTGGCTTGTGATCAGTGTAGATGACTGTCTCCTTCCCCAAAATGTAATGTCTCCATTGGTAGCAGGATTGCACAATGGAGTACATTTCTTTGTCGTAATTAGGGTACTTACGGACAACATCTAATAGTGTCTCACTATGATACGCCACGGGGTGGTCGTGTTGAGTGAGAACGACACCCACAACATAGTCTGAATCATATGTCTCAATCTCAAAGGGATGTTGCAGGTATGGTAATGAAAGTACTGGGGATGAGCACAAACGATGCTTCAAGTAATCGAAGGCTTGTTGTTGGGACAGACCCCACACAAATGTTTCCTTATCGCCACCCCTGGTTACTTGGCTGAGGGCCCATGCGATATGAGAGAATCCCAACACGAACCTGTGATAGAAATTGGAGAGGCCCAAGAAGCTCTGAAGCTCAGTGAGTGTGATTGGGGCTGGCCAATCATTGATTACCAGAATCTTGGTTGGATCCACATGCACAACATGTTGGTCAATGATGTAGCCTAAGTAATGTACCTTGTCCATGCCGAAGGAGAATTTTTCCAAGTTTGCATATAGTTTGTGTTGTCGCAAGGTGTGCATAACGTGTTGAATATGTTGCAAGTGTTCTTCCCAAGTCTTGATGTAGATGAGGATGTCATCCAGATACACCACTACAAAATTATTGGTGAAAGTTCATAGGATGTCGTCCATCATCCTCGTAAAAGTTGTTGGAGCATTTGTCAAACCAAAGGGCATGACCAACCATATAAAAACACATTATTTTGACTTGAAGGCGGTCTTCCATACATCTGTCTGTTCTATTGGGACCTGGTGGTTGTGAGACTTCAAATCAATCTTACTGAATTATTTGGCCCCCCTGAGCTAATCAAGTAGGTTGTCGATTTGGGGAATCGGGTACCGGTTCTGGACTGTGATTTTATTCAGGGCCTGGTAATCAATGCAGAGTCGCCATGTCCCATATTTCTTCTGCACCAGTACAATTGGGCTCCCACAAAGCGATGAGCTGGGATGGATGTGCTCCTTGTGGAGCATTTCTTGGATCTGCCTCTTGATATCCTTGTTCTCTAATAGAGAGCAATGGTATACTGACCCATTGGGTAGCGATGCGCCTAGGGTCAGATCGATGGAATGCTTGACCTAGAAGTGTAGATGTACCCCAGTAGGAGAGGAGAAGATATATGAGTATTCTTCCACAACCTTATCCACTTGCTTCTGTTGTGTGGATAGATTGGTCATGGAGGCCCTGGATGTGGCTGCGATTTTTCTCTTACTCTGAGAGAGAATCACAAAGAAGACAAATTTCCCAGTTTGAGAGATGAACTTTCCGCATTGCTTGGCAGAGATCAAGGAAATAAAACTGGGAGGGACTGCCTCACGTATCCTGTACAATTTCATGTTCAAAGTAATAATAACACTATGAGGCCTAGACTCATATACAACACGACGTTTCCATAAATAAGGTTGGCCCAAAAGAAAACTACAAACTTCGAGAGGAGAAACATCACACAATACCTCGTCTTTGAAGGGCTTGATGTCGTACGATAGTTGACAATGTTGGCTGACACGAAGATCGCTTCCTTGGTAGATCCATTCAATGGTGTAGGGCTATAGGTGAGGCGTTGTTGGCAGGGCCAGCCTCTTGATGACCTATACTGGGATGAGGTTCTTCTAGATACCTCTATCAATGATGAAGTGCAAGAGGGTGCCTTTTACCCACATTTGCAAATGGAAAAGGCGCTCGCCTTCTTTTGGCTCATCCGGTTCACTAGGATGAAGCTTGGTGGTAGCAATGGTGGCACTCAGTTTCGCGTCAATGATCCTTCTTCCCCTTTCTAGTTCTGACTCAGAGTCAGAACCCACATCTGATTCAGAGGATTTCATTTCGACTACCAGTGGCTACTTTGAGCGACAATCAACAATGTTATTCCAAGGGATCTTATGGAAGTCACACCACTTCTCGATATCCTTCTTTGTCTTTCCGATGTCCTTCTTTTCTTGCGGCTTGGACTGTTTGTCATGATACTGTCCATATTTTATTTGTCCTTTGTTCTGTAGGTTGGGGTCGCCCTTTCCTGGTTTTTGTTGCGAGGGGTTCCCAGGCCCAAATTGTCATGTCTTTTGTTTGAGCTTCTACTCGATTTTGACAACATATCGATAGGCCACGCCCAAGGATGAGATGTCCAAAAATTAAATTTCGGTTTGGATGTAGCTATGCAGAGCACCACGATACTTGAGTACATATGTCGCTCTAAGTCTTTGATACCCTGCTTGGTGCACAGGGTATGGAAGATATTTTTGAAATCTAGTACTACTTGGTCTCTTTCTTGTCGTAGTGTGGTCCATTTGGTATACAAGTCGTCATAACTTCCAACAGTGTAGTATTGTTCCTTAATAGCATCCTTGAAGGATTCCCAGGTGGCTGCAACTGTAAATAATGAGGGTTCCTCTATTTCCTTTTGCTCACAGAAATTTTCCCACCAATCTTTGACATGGGGAACGACTTTAAGGAGCGCAAAAGTAATTTTTTCTCTATTTGAAAAGTTACAGATAGAAAAATACCCTTCTAGTAGATTCAACCACTTGTCTACAACATTTGCGTCTATTTGACCTTCAAATATAGGAATATCGAAGTTGATTTGTACCTTGAAGGGGGCGGTGCCTCAGCTCGAGGAAGAAGTATTTGCGTGAAACTATCCATCATCTCGTTCCCCTGTTGCATGAGGGCTTCCTCAAGCAAAATTTTGAAAGGATCTCTTGTCTCGTCATATTTCTTTTCTCCTGCCATGAGAGGTCATTTGGGCGTGTGAGAGATTTTTTCCTCGAGAGAAACAAGCTCGAGATCCAATTCTTTATACCTTGACCTCATTGGGGACATGCATTAAGATGACAAGGAGCAGACCGCTCTGATAACACTGATCCAGATTTTATGAGCAGAACAAAATGAATACAGATTATTGAAATATTTTTAACACAGAATAACAGAGATACAGTAAAACTGTTTTTCTATTCAATAAGGAAATAAGCTGAAACTGTAAAATGCAATAGAGAACAAGCTTGCTCGAATAGTGGTGGCTTATCTCTGAGAAGAGATGTGACAGTTGTGCTCATTCGCATGAAGATGATTATAATGAGGCTCTGAAGGCCTTTTTACAATAAACAGGAATGTCAAAAACCATAGACATCCAAAAACCTAACCCTAGGAGATGAAGAGCCAAAAGTCATGTGGGCCCCGTTTGGGTATGTTAGTACATCAAATTCTCGGGGTCATAACTTTTGCATATGATCTCTGTTTTAGGCGCATGATAGCCCGTTGGAAAGGTCTATCCGAGGACTACACATATTTTTTCTCTATATAAAAGGTCATTTTTTACTATGGTGAGCCCTAAATCATTGTTTAGGGCCTCAAAATGGCCCCACAAGTCAGGGACCCAAAAACTAGGAAAAAAACTGCCAAACTGCCAAAATGAACCAGTTGGAATAGGTGGGAGGCCACCGACATCCATCTAGATCAACCTTAGAGGTGGAATACAACTTAGATATGATGCATTGTCATTATTCTAGATATGTCATGCTAGTACGGCTTAGAGATGATGTAGATGATACTCCAGATCATGTCAGTAGAACTTAGATATGATGCATTCACATCATGCTAGTATGACTTAGAGGTGATGCAACTGATGACATTATTGATGCAGGATAATATAATATGATATGATTTGATTGTTGTGGAGTTTTTTATTGTTGTGGAGTTTTTATGTTTCTATGCAGTAGTTGTATGTTACTGTGGTGGATGTGTTACACTAGTAGTGACTATGTGTCACGGGTTAGTAGTCGTGTGCTACTAGGAGTGGTTGTGTACCATTGGATAGTAGTTGTATACTACTATGGATAGACACAATTGTGTTCTATTGAATGGCATTGTTTGTATTACCATGGAGACTATCACTAGTGTTGGAGACGATTTCCAACTAGATGGATAGTGATGATGGTGCTCGTTATTTGATCTGTGGGATCATGAGATAGCTTATGTGGCTATGTTGTTGCTATTGTCTGAATGGTCTGTGTGTGCTCAAGACCATTTCATCTAATACCTCCCTAGCTAGGAGGGAGTGTTGATGTTACGATAGTTGTGGGAGGTATTAACCTCGACGTGTAACCTTTGAAAATACTAGAATGTTCCAGAAAGCTAGATAAACCCTAAATGGTTGGATAATAACCCTAGAAGACAAGTCGACTTAAGAGAAAATCTAATATTAAGTTATTAGCCTCCAGGAAGAGAAGTCAGCCCAATTAGGTGACTTGAAGCACTATAAATAGAGGTTTCTTGAGCTCATTTTCACTCACTCACTCTCACGACTTCATAAGGACTAGTGGTGTGCATGACTGAAGGAAAGTTGCAGTTGCTGCAGTGGTGACTTGGTCTTTGGTTTATAGTTTGGACTTTCTTCTTGGTACGCTAGATTTGGAGAGAGGTACGTGCTCTTGGTTGGTTATATGTTCTAGTGTTTGCTTCCAAAATTATTCTAGCTATCAAGGTTAAGGTGCTCAGGGGTGGCCTTGTGCCTATGGTTGGGTGAAAATATAAATATATTGTCTATGGTGAAACAAGCATACCTATTATTTTAATAGGCATAATGTTGTCTTGGACCTTATTTATAAATATCTTGAAGACTCCTTGTTTTTGTGGAAGAATCATATTTTGTACTTGGAACAACAATTTCTTCTTCACAAGATTCAAAACTTTCTTCATTAGCCATTTCATCAATATTTTCTTCACTAGTTTGGTCACTAAGAATTGATGAAGAAGTAGGAGAAAAGGAAGAAGATTTGGTAGATGGTATGCATCTTTCATCAAATATTACATCTCTCCTAAGGAGTATTTCATTCTTTTCAAGATCATACAACATGTAGGCCTTCAATGTTTCATTGTAACCAATCATAATACATTTCTAACTTTTTCTATCAAGTTTATTTCTCTTTTCATCAGGAATATGAACATAAACATCACACCCCAAAAACCTCGAAATGCACTACAATTGGTTTTCTTCTACTCCAAGCTTCTTCAGGAGTCGTATGTTTGACAACAATTGTAGGTGTCCTATTGACAATATATGTTGCAGTATTTATAGCTTCAGCCCAAAATTTTGGATCCATGTTTTTGGCATGTACCATACACCTAGCCATCTCCATAAGAGTCATATTCTTCCTTTTAGCTACCCCATTTTGGTGAGGTGTATAAGGGATCATATGTTCTCTTTTAATTCCATTATACTTACAATAATTATCAAAAAAAAATTCACATATTCTTTTCCATTATCAGTCCTTAAAATCTTAATAAACATTACACTTTGTTTTTCTACAAAAGCCTTAAATTCCTTCAACTTCCCAAATACCTCATCTTTATTTCTTTTCTAAGACTTTTGCGACCATTTTTGTGGTGAGATAGTTCTTTCGGATTCATCTCATTGGTTTTTTATATTCATGCGATGAATCCAAAAGAACTATCTCATTACCTCATCTTTGTTCTTTAGAAAATAAACCTAAATCCTTTTGCTATAGTCATCAATAAATGCTAGAACATACCTGAAACCTGAAATAGAAGGATGTTCTAATGGCCCCATGAGGTCACTATGAACCAAGTGAAGCAAAGTCTTGGCTCTCCATGATTTTCCCTTTATGAATTTTTCCATATGTTGCTTACTAGACATGCATCCTTCACAAACTCCTTGCCTTTGAGAGATTTTAGGTAGTGCATACACCATTTCAAACCTTTTCATTAAATTTAGACTTTTGTAATTCAAATGACCCATCCTCTCAT
>ML776634.1:8963-20019 GCA_009831015.1 Picea engelmannii
CAAGGGATTAGGGGCTGGAAGGTGGAAAAAGGGGCTAAGTGTTAAGCCTAGGGGGCTTAAGCCTTGGGAATAATATTTTATTATTATTCCAAAGAACATGTGCATTTTATGTTGTTTATCCTAAGTTCCTGGCAAGGGGAAAACGTGCAAAGAGGATGCATGCTGATGGAACGCATGCAGTTCCAAGGGTGACAAGTGTCAACCCTGGTGCATGCGAATAAACGACCAAGATGAGCCGTGAGAGGAGCTCTCTTCTCCATTTTTTTTCCCGATTTTTTGTACCGGACATCCCGTCCGACCTCTGCAAGAGATACCCCGTACATCCACTGATCCAGAAGCCTGTGTGTTGATGCTAAAAAGACAAAACATCCTCTGTCTGAATATCGAGCCTATGCGTGGAGTCTTGTTCGAAGCCATATCTGTGAGTCCATTCGCCATTGTTGATCAGTTGGAAAGCCCGTGTCAGTTTTCCCTGTTGATTGTTGTGGCCACGCAGTGCTGGACTGCGTGTGGCTTGTTGGCCAGTGCAGCAACACTTTCTTCAGGAGAGAGAGTGTACAAAGGAAGGAGAGAACTCCTGGAAGGAACCTTGTAGCTGCCACAGAGCCCGGAGACTTCCGGTCCGGCATGTTGCTGTAACCCAAGGCAAGGGAGGTTAGCAGCCGAAGGACTGTCCAGGTGACAGAGAAGGTGTATACTCCTGGGGTGGAACAGACATGTGGGGAATGAGGATCTGTGGGCAGTGAGCGTGAGAGGTTCCTGGGAGAGAATCCCATCCTTGTGGCTGTGTGTTGTTTCCCTGTAACCTCAGCCTAGCCTAGGATTCCTTGTCTTGGGGTGGAGCTTAGTCCCAGCTCGGGGGTGACCCACTGTTGAGCTGATGAGCAGTGCGGTCTAAGGCTGGGAGGTTCGTGGAAGACCTGCACTTGGTTGGTGGAATCTACCACTGTTCAAAGATAAGTACCAGATGATGCTTTAATTATGTTTTTGTATCTCTGTGTATTATAATCATCATGTATTCTGTTGTGTATATGAAATGATGTTAAATAGTATTGATTGTTGATTATGGTAGTAAATCGTATGATTACTCTGTGTTGAATGTGTTTAACTTGTTTTGAATGCATGTGGTTAATTGTGAGTGAGAATGTTGTTATTCCGCGTAGTAACACCTACACAGTAGTGAGTGAAAAGTGGTGCTACATGCAGGTTTGGCTTCAAGAGCTTTATTGGGATTGTCTCAAGGAAGAGTCCTCCCTTAAAGCACATATAAACTCCATCTTTCTCTTTCTTTACTCATTCTCTTATTGTTGTTTACTCCATATATATTTCAGCTAGCTTAACATAGTTGATTGGTCATCTTAAATCTATTTTTATCATTGGTCTCTAAGGAGAAAAATTTCTGCCCTAAAAACATAAAAAAAAATTCGCATTGTTGGTTGTGTGTAGTTTTTCCAGCAAGCATAGCTTGCTGGTTTTTGCAGGTTTGTAACAGGTTGAGGGGGTTATGCTACCCAAAATCATCCACACAACACTCCAAGACCCTTCTCTTCTCTTCAAGTGGGTAACAATTCTCAACCATTTCTTGGTCTTTTCTAGCTTCTTGTGCATAGATCTAGCCATTTTGCTGATTTTTAGTAGCTCATAAGCTTGGGAGGAGGATTGGTACGGCCTACCTCCCACATGTGAGCTTAGGGTTAGCTTGTTTCAAGTTTTTATCTCACTTTTTACTCATCTCTAAGCTAGGACGTGGGGATTTGTGAGCTTCTTTGTTGATAGTTTGCTTTCTTACTTTCCTCACAACCTCATTGGCACAATAAGGTTGGCTTGCCTCCTCATTGTGCCATTGAGTTGCTTGGTTTGCTATTTCATTTCTCCTTCAAGCATTTTCTAAGTTTAATAATTGCCTACACCTTGGGAGAGAAACCCCCAAAATCGTAAGGCTAGGACAAGTAATGTGTTGCTGATCTTTTCTAATGCTTTAAATGGTTTAAAATATTCTAGATCTAGATCTCTACACATTTTAATCCTTAACCTAAGCCCTTGGGGCGTAATCAACTTACTTAGATCTATTTGCATGTTATAAGCTCTTTCAAGATCTATCTTGTTTTGCATGCTTTAATCTAACACACTAAATGATCTGTGCTTTAATGGTTTAGCAAGTGATTTGCTTTTCATGTTATAATATCTTAAGGCCACTTGCCATCACACTTAAATAAATATTGTTGGATAAGTTGATAGTGTAGGTACACTCCTAATCTTTCAAGCTTCTTTTACACACTTAATGCTTTAAACAAACATAAGATAAGTGGTAGTAAGCTTGGTTTCTTATTTCCTGTGTGCATTAGTATTCTTTCACAATAAGTTTTTCATGTTAATGGTTTAATCATGGTGAACTAAATCTTTATTTCAGCTCGCTTTTACTTGTTATACATGTGTTAATTGCTTCATTCATATGCTCAAGTAACACACTTAATAAGATGGAATAAGTTTCGGTTTTGGCAATAAATCACCATCTTAAGGCATCATAAAGTGACCAAAACACTCTATAATACACCTAAAAGTCTAACCAATTGATATACCAACTTAATAGACTTAATAGGGTATCATAAACCACCTTCTTCACCATCTAAAACGGGGATTGAGGAGGGAAACGGAAGGTGCTAGACCGGGGACGGTCTCACGGCGCACGACGTCCTTTCCGTAAAAACTCAATCTTTCGGGCTGACCTATGAAGCTAGGGTGGGCCTCGTTGCTTCACTTCCTGAGCATCCAGCAGTCATTTGGCAACCGGGGGAGGAGGTTTTTGGTGAAACACTTAATAAGGGTAATTAAAATCTTACAATCTTAAGGAGCCTTTAACTCGCTAAGTAATTAAACCTTGGCCTAATCTAATACATCTTAAGGTTTAACACTTGTAACTCAATCTTTCAATCTCGTAATACAAGTAATGCTTTGTGGGTAAAATCAACTAAGTGATTTAATCATTGTGGAACACTTGTGCTTTAAGTTTATAAATCTTCTAAGTGTCCTTGTGAATCTTCATTGTGTTGATGTTGCCATTGAGGGGCAGTCCAATAGAGTAAGTGCTATTGGGGCATGCTTGGCTTTGATGTGTTGTTGATGCTCTTTCCTTGATCTTCTTTAATTCCTGCACATCTAAACAAAACGTGGTTAACTTGTTGTGTTGTATCATTGTATATTTAGCATTCTTTATTGTAAGTACTTGTATCTAGCACTCTTGTGGATTAACTATTCTTTGACAATCTTGTAATCGTATTGTAACGAAACACCCTAACATCTAGTTGACCCCTTGCCCAACCTTAGGCACTAGTCTTAGTTGACCTAGGGAAAGGCTTGCTTGACATTCTAAAACCTTGCATCTTGCATTGTTGCCTTAGCACCATAGGTTAGACTCCCCTAAACCTTAACAAATTAAAATCAACTCCTAGAACTTAAAATCTAAATCTTATCTAGAAACTAGGGACTACCCCCCTTGGCTTCCCTAGGAGTAAGCCTAGATGGAAGAGGTTCAAGCCAAAGTGACAGCGTGGGCTTTGAACCTAGGCATTGTGCCTCCAAGGACACATTAAGTGAGCAAGACTTGGCTCACGTTTGTAAGTGTGTATAAGGACGGCAATAGGTGCCTCTGTAGAGGGTTAGTTGTACCTTGTCATGGATGCAATTATTTCCTAGCCCATTCAATGCCTTTTTTGCTCTTTGTCTTATTTCTTTTTCTTTCAAGAGAATAGCTAAAGGACACTGCCCTGGCATGGTGACCAGTGGTGACAGTGTTACCCACAAGCATTTCACGGAGATGAGAAGGCTTGCTCGTGATGAGACCCCCTTTCTCTTGGCTATGCTACCTGTTATCGCGCAATTTGTACTTTGATAGAAGAAAAGGTTAAAAGAGAGCAAATTGGCGTAACAAGAGACTATCCTATCACTGTCACCTCAATAGGATATCTCTTTCTATTTAGGGTGGTAGGCCCAGGGGAGGTGTCCCCGGTGACCTGGGGGTTTGAGAAGGCAAAGTCAAAGTGGCTAGATAAAGATCCCCTCTCACAAGTCACCACCGATCAGAAAGTCCGGTTTTATAACCAACGAAAAAGATAATATGTCAAAGCGTACCTGCCCAGAACAAAGCAACAAGAAACTAGATATATTTGCAAGTACACTTGTTGGTTAGCACTTCATAAAAGCATGGACTTTCTTGAGAAAAGCAATTTGTTGAATATGATGAAGTAAACAGAAAATTTATAACAACAATCTTTATAGAGCAATACTTCACATTAAATGCCTTGAAAATAGCTTCAAAATGACTAAGAATCATTAACCATTGAAATCATAATACTAGCATTTGATAGAAGCAAATAATACAAGGTATAAATCAGCCTTTTCAATTGCTTTTATGAACTTTTAATGCTGCATCTAATGGTTGTAGCTTACTTTAGTAACAGCAGCAATATTGTCAGTAGGTTAGGCTATTCTAGGGTTAGAAAGTGTTAGTAGGTTGCTCAAAGAGTAGGTTTTGAAGGTTGTGTTGATCAATTACTCGAGAGAGGACTTGGACTAGTGCTTTTAGGGCAAATGGAGTCAATAGTGCAGCAGCAAAAGTTGAAGAAAAATGATAATAGAAGAGTTAAAAACAAGAGAGATTGATGAATTGGAGTGTTGGTAACCCCAGGCTCCAATTATCAAACCCTAAGGAGAAACTAGCTACTAAGGTGTAGGTAACCCTAGGCCTTATTAGATTTCATCCCTCTCTAACTCAATGATGAAGCAAAATCGACTTATGATGAAGCAAAATCGACTTAATATGAAGCAATGGATACTAAGGTGTTGCAATGGCAAGGCCATAGCTCATGCTTCAAGAAAAATGGCATTTTGACAAGATCTAGTAGGTGAAAGCTTTTGAAGCTAGGACAATCACATGTGCTAGTCTTCCTAGGGTTTAATCAAGCAATTTCATAATATTGAATGTAAATGCAAGATAAATAAAACCATAACCATTCAATTAAGAAGAATTGCAGAAAATTCACTTACATAAATCAAGAATAATCAAGAAAATCCCTAGTTGAAGACTTTCCACCAAGAAAATGCCCAAAAACACCAAGATTAGCCTTCCTCCAACAAGTGTGCACTAAATTTTAGTCATAAAACCCTAAGTAGGGCACAAATTTCAGACCTCACAAGTGTGAGTGAAAGATGATGAAAAATAAGAGGGATTTTCCCCTTATTTATACAATACTAATGACCAGAATTAGGTCAAAAAGGTCGACATGGCCAGTTACAAATAATATCTAGTTTTTACATTAAATTTCATAATTAAACCCTAAAAAAAGTTGCAAATGTGACGTCATTCCCTTTTAGGGTGACGTTAGGCCCTTTTTGGGCAACGTTGGCCTCCTGGAGCAAAATGTTAGGCCTCCTTGGGCCTCAGGAACCTGCCACACGTGCCACTTGGCACACAACTGCCTCCAAAACATCCCAAAATGTTGGGTGACGTCATGGGTGACATCATGGGCCTTCCAAGGCCTACATCATGGTGGAAAGGGCACAACCCCCCTTGGTCTAGGCCTGCCAGGCTGTCCTTGGTGAAACATCCTCCTCTCTCTCTGGTGCAATCCTCTGATCTTTCTTTGCCCCTGGCTGGGATCTCAACATCCATCTGGTGGACTTTTAGCCCCATGGAGGTCCAAACTAATCATCTCCCCATGTGTACCTATCCATCGGGTACCTTTCCATCGAGTGTGGCCCTGCAACATCAACAGATACGCCCTCCATGGGCTCATAAGTCACAGGGATCATAGCAATGTCAACCACATCTAATCATCAAGTTATTAAACATGTGCATGAAACCCCCTTTACCAAGACAAGTGCTCAAAGATGTTATGCTATTCTACAAGCCAAGTTTGGAGGGAATGCTAGGACGTCCTATTGGGCTAATGCTCATTGGATGTGGGATGTCCCTGGGTGAAGACAAAATCCAGGTCATGTGAGTGGATGAGGTGGTAAGGGATGTCTGGGCAATGGGTGCAGTGATAGCAGGAAAATGTATGGCTTACCTGTGGGTGCCTCTGAAGAGGGTGAGTTGCACCTTGTCATGGATGCAAGTGTTTCCAAGCCCATTCATGCCTTTTATCTTTGTTCTTATTTCTTTTTCTTTCAAGAGGTTAGTTAGGGGACACTACCCTGGCGTGGTGACCAGAGGTGGCAATGTTTCCCACAAGCATTTCACGGAAATGAGAAGGCTAGATCGTGATGAGACCCCCTTTCTCTTGGCTATGCCACCAAGATCCACTACCCTGGAGTGGTGACCAGCTGCTGGTACTAGGTAGTGTCATACCGCTACATGCCCATGGACCTAATAGGCTGGCTCATGATGAGACCCCCTATCCTCCAACTAGGTCTTGATTTATTATTTTTATGGGTCCCTTTGTTTCTTGCTGAGAAGCTTTTTACTTCTTTCTCGGGGATCCCTGGGCGAAGCATCTCAAGGTTTCATTATTTTGGCTTTTGTCTTTTTCCAGTTTCTTTTACCCTCTGGGCCTTTAGCCCCTTCTTCCCACAAGGCAAGGTACAACCCTTAGATATTTGGCCAACCCAATGACCAGAGCAGTGTAATGGGATGGATGAGCGGGAAAAAGACGAAAAGTGGTAAGTATGGTGGGAACGGATGATGACCTTTCATGAATCCCCCCAGTGGAAACTCAAACCCTATGGGAACCAGCTTACTAGGGCATCCTGTCATTCCCCCCAGGTATGGTCAAGTGGAAAGGCATAAGGTCCAAGCACATGTTAGAAGCAAAAAGAATCAAATGCACATATTCAAAATTTTTGAGGATGAGAGTGACATATACCATGATACCCGGACTCATTACCTCATGGAGCAAGACCCATTTATGTTGCAAGACCAGGCCGATGTGATGGATGTTGTTGTTGCAAACAAAGTGGAGTTGGGTGTGTGGATACCTCCCTAGTTGGGGTAGGTGCAGGTGCCAACATGACCTTTAGAGACATCATGTGTGACCTTCCCCATAGAATGATACCTCAAGGTTTCATTCTTTTGGCTTTTGTCTTTTTCCAGCTACTTTTACCCTCTGGAGCAGGTCATCGTCCTATGGGGCAGGTGCCAACATTATGTCTCTAAAGGTCATGCAACAATTGGGCCTACAGGTCACACGACCTTATAGGAATGTGTGTGGATTTGAGTCTAGAGCCATACCCACACATGGGGTAATTGAAAATGTGGAAGTATGCCTTGGAAGATACCTCGAGAGAGTGATCCATATGGACATTGTAGTAGTAGATGTCCCAAATGTGTGGGGAATGTTATTGTCCAGGAATGTAGTGGAGTGAAATGTAGGTGTAATTGAGGATTTTACCTAGGAAAAAGGTTAAGATGTGACGTGATACACAAATCACCTAGGTAAAATGGTGAGAAGTGGTGAAAATGTATGTGAGAAGTGGATTTTAGTATTTTACCTAGGCAAAAGTCATACTATGCTTGCAATAGACAATTTTGTCTAGGTAAAACTATGGAAATGACATGAATATGAATGGAACTAGGTAAATGCATCACCATGCTAGAGGTTAATCTTGCAACACTATGACTAGGATGTAACCACCATGATGAAGATCTGTGAAGAAAAAGATACACCCCTGAAGAAACCTCCACAAATATTCCAACCTTTAGAAGGCTAGAATGATCCCATCAATCTGCACAAGATCATGTTTACCACTCATGTCAATATGAGGGGTAACAGAACCTATTGGGAGGCACAAAGTCCTAGGAAGTCATGATTATAGATTTTAGGACAAATTTGTCAATGACTTAATAACTTCATCAATGGTGCAATAAAGACATAATTAGGTGAGACATTCTTTACGAGGAAACCAGAACAAGGCTCTTTCATATACGTGCAAATGCACTCAATATGTCAAATCGTTTATAAAAAGTATATCATTGAATTTTCTATCATCTCTCTGTTTGTGAGTCTGCATCAAATTCTAACAGCAAAATCAGTACCGTTTTTGGATTTTGCATTAAGCAGCTTTGCTGCTTGCCCTGGCGGTCTTTTCCAGCTTCTATCTAGAGAATTAACCTGATAAACAATCAAAGAAATCCACATAAAAATGAATGCCATTAAAATATATATATAAAAAATGATCATGTCAAAACTGCATTGCTCTAGAACAAAGTGCTGAAATGCTCCATGATAAGCAACAAAATCTATACCAGGGTCTCAGCAAATGCATCAACAGTGCCAAATGATTCCATTTTTGTATAGTCAGCAGAAAGTCCTGTTATTATTACATTCACTGTAGAAGTCCAAAAGGTGATTCTTTTATATCAGACTTTTAATCATGATAAATTTTCAGGGAAGTAAGCCAAATAATGAAACAAACATACCATTAGAAACTATGCCGCTTTCAGGGTAGAAGGCAGTCACTGCTCTCTGTCCATCTGTTTTTCCTTCACCCTTTATCCAGTCTGCACATTAATGACAGCATTCTAAGGATCTGCATCTGTAATGACATTGTTTCCCTCTTCTTATTTATTTTTTTCTTTCTAGTTGACAGTTGAAGCTATGTTGTTTGGAAGCTCAGATACATCAATGAGTTACTTGGTTACTGTCAATTTGGGGTCTTATATAGATGAAGTGTGGTGTGATGTTTTCCCTGTGACGGCTTGCCATATACCATCCAGAAGGCCATGACTGATATGGGCAAACTCATGAGGACATGAAAGTTGTAGAGGAGAATAACTCAGCATGTTAGAATTCTTTAGTACATTCAAACTTATGGAGTACAAGATGATCAAAATAAGCTCAATTGTTAGTGAAAATTACATTATCCCCCAAAAATGGAGAACTACTAAAGATCGTACTGTCTAAAAAGAAACAAGTACCAAAAAGTGACTATATTTCTTCATTTCATCCCTGCTTACAGGAAATTGTCCCTAATTTCTGCTCAAGATGGGGAAGATGTGCTCAAGAGCAAGCCCCCTTTCCCACTGTTATCACACAAATCTGCAACTAAAGACAAACAGATCTGAGCAACCACTGTAGGCAATTTATCCCTGTAACTTGCTAAATGCCTCTCCGTTCAGGCTGGTGCTTTTCCAGCCACAGTGGGGTGTCCCCAAAGTGGTTACTGCTGTTTTTCATGTTTAAAATCTGTGTGCAAAACTAAGAAATAAATCAGCAAATAAGGCTGTCTTCGAAGCGCCCTAAGAGACCCGAGAACAGAATAAAAACTTATAAAATAAAATGCGAAATTTGGGACTGATTCGTTAGTTATTTTCAGCAGCAAAAATAAATGTGGCTGGGTTGGAATATGTGCTTTAAGTGAAGAAATTCAAAGCAAAGGCATTTAATGTAGCAACATGAACAATGATCACATCATTTATACATAGAAACAACCTCAAAGATCCCAAGAGCTAGCAGCATAAAAGAATTCGTCTGATTTATTGGCATAAAGGTGGGAAATCAGCCATGAATACAATATATCAGGGGTTTCTGTATCAATCCCAAGTGTGCAGTGTAGAACGTGTTGTCGAGTGTTGGTGATGATGAAAGAAGATGGTTGTGAAGAGCTCCTGAACCTATAAAAAGTATCTGATCTCCTGCCAAGAGAGTCTCCAACCCTTCATTATAGAAAATAAGAGAGAGACCAAGAATCCATGCACCCTAGATATGTAAGAAAGAGAGAGATTGAACTCCAAGTCAAACCACTGAAAGGTGTAGTTTAGTGGAGAGAAAAAACTCTAGAAATAGTGTGCTCCACCTCCATCAATAGTTCAACATCCAATATATGCACATTAACTCTCTCCTTGTGTGACTCGATCCACTTGTGAACTCACTCATTAATAACACGCTTATCCATGCTCAACTCAACCTCTCAAGTGCCAAATTAGACCATGGCATGTGAACTAGTTTAAGTGTCTCTCTTCATGTATGCAAAGATCTATTTTTATTATTTTCCAAGTTAAAAGGATAATTAAAGATCGAGTTAAGTGGAAGAAACTATAGTGAACTGAAACTTCCCAGAATAGCACCAAGTCATGTGCCCTCATGCAAATCTAGTTAATTCATGTCCACTAAAGTTACATGTTAGTAGACTGAAGTGACCAACTCCAACCTCAAGAGAAACCAAGGACACCAAGAATAGCAATTTGCTCCACCTAAGTGATGGCATGAATGCCACATCACAAGTCAACAAACCCAAATGAACCCAATGATATCAGCTGCCACATGTCAAAATAAATATGATGCAATTGCCACCGGTTGACAATCAACTCGAAAACCACCATCCTCCATCCAAACCAAAGCTTGGCAACAAATCCAAACACTGCACAACAATACCATGTCACTGCCCCACCACCTACTAAAATAAGATTTACCAAAAATAGGTGTGACCCTCATAGTTTTTAAAACCGGAACCAGACATCGACTTGGAACCGGATTGACTTGGACCGGTCTGATTTCAACAACTTGGTTCTATTGACCGCCCATTTAGCACCGGTGGTCAACTCATGTGCCATGAAGAGATGCATCGTCAGATGCTCATGTTATCGAAGACTTTGGTTCTACAGGGCATGTTTGGCCCCAACACTTATTTTTGTAATTGGAATTTCCGCACCCGTAGGTTAATAATGTAATAGGTCTGCATGAGTCATGTCTAGGTCAGTTACCTTGGGATCGGTTCACTGGGAGAGTTCCTTTCACCGAGGGTCTTTTACCCTCAGGTTATCAATTGGGCTTTTCAGCCTTATTGATTTCCCTTGAGTTTTTCCCTCACACTTGCAATAATTCCTCCAAAGTGGTGAACGGCGTTCTAGTGGGCTTATGTTTTGGTAACTATTATAGGGAATCATTGTAAATGACCATGCAAGACATCTTAGAAAGTTTCGCGGAATTCCGTCGAGTCTAAGTCAGTTTTTTTTAATTAAATTTCCCTAAGTTTGGAGGTTTAATTATTTAATTAATTAATTATTTTTGAGCAATAATTGTAAAAACTAGGTCCTTGGACTTTTGATAGGGGTATTTGTGCT
>ML776634.1:33976-44860 GCA_009831015.1 Picea engelmannii
AGCCAAACCCTCAGCAACAAAGGCGTCCCTCTGAAGCCAAAAACGTGCTCTGATACCACATGTAAGTTTTAAACCTACGAAGTAAAGCAATGCATATAGATTCTTAAGCAATACAGAAATTAATCAATGGCTCATACACAGAGATTTTTACTGGAAACCCTCAACCGGGAAAACCTTTCTTATTTTCATTATATCGGATTTCACCATTCGCCATACAATATATACAATGTTTTTAGGTATTCCGTAGATACCAAAACCCTAATCCCTTAATCCGGGATTAATTTACAAATCAGCTAAAAATAGCAAAATCCGCTAAAAATAGCAAAAACTGCCCAAAAAAAAATTTCGGGGCACTGCCTCGAACGCTGCGCGTAACCAAGGGGGGGGCATACCTGCCCCCCCTTGGGACCCCCCTAGGAAAGCGCCCGGCGCACACGGCAGAGCTCTAGGTGAAGGGATCGTCAGACGCAGTTGTCGTATCTGACGCACCCACACACACACACATGCAAAGAATATAACACACACCCGACAGAAAAGCCCCGAGTACTTCCCCTCATTTCGAGAATGGTACCCAAGGTAAACCCTAGAATCTTCAAGGCACAAGGCCTGTCAACAATAGGGCTCGAAGTCATTACAACAATAAACTCATTATGAGCTCAACATGTCACTTGCGGGAATTGAACTTTGGTGGGGAGAATAACAATCATTCCTCCCGACCACTCGAGCTAAACCCAATTGACATCTAAGTGCAGCATCTGCTTACCATGCTCTGAAATTTAACAAAGGCATCAACTTCTTCCTATATTTTTCATCTATATTTTAAAATTCCTTCATTTTCATCTTTCTTATTTTATGTAAAGGTTTGCCCTGCCTAGATGTAAGTTTTCCATCTCATTTGGCAGACTGCTGGCCTCGTTGACATTTAGTAAAACTCTATTTTATTCTATTCTGTTCCGTTCCATGTAAAACTGTCTACTTTATGACAAGAGGTCTGTTCACCTGTAATTTCAGTCAGGTTCACACCGTGACAAGCAACCCTCATACCTAATTTGTCCTCTCTGAAGTTCTTACTGCAGTCTGGACATGTTTCTCTTGCAAACCAACTTCAATTATGTTATTATAGATTTGAAAATCTTAATAGTTTTATGAGAATGTTTATGCAATTTCTCCGATCGCTACTCCAGAAGGTAGGTAAAGTCATTGCCAACGGTCCGCTACCTCTGAATACGGCAAAGTAAAAGAGCGGAAAATGGTAGTTAAATGCCATTCCTGTCAATGAACTAATGTTATAAAAGCTTAAGGTCAACTTTAATATTTATGGTTATAACCCACTAATGTACGAAGTGAAAGTAGCTAGGATGGATGGACTCTTTCATTAGTCCATACAATGTTTGTTTTCTTTGTATGATTCTGATGCAATGGAGATATGCAGCTTCATTCTGTCCAGCTAGTGGTTTGTCAATGGAAATTGCAAATCAGGAGTCCCTATCTCAAGTCTTATCGAGTCATTCTACTGGTAGTGCAATACAGATACTAACAGAAAATGAAGGTTCAGACTCTTATGTGTCTTGCATACTAGGAGGCTAAAGCTATCTGAAATCTCCTGCGCCCTTGAACTACTTGCTGATATCTGGGTACATGTTTTTGTTTTTCCATATACATCTTAATAGAAATTGGGTACCTAGAAAGACAACAACGGAAGAAACTACTAACCTCGAGGAACTAGTAGTGAAAATTTGTCTGTCTCGTCCTTATACAACTCGTAATCTTCTTGAAGCTCTGCAACAAAAGAAGACAATCTTAATAAACATTAACACGGGAGGAAAACATATTTATCAATAAATGATCATAATTGGCTGGACCTAATGGTTCCCTACTGTGATTCTGACAGGGAATACCAACTGTTCTAACAGTTGACATGGTGCAAAGGAAAAAATCAAATCCCGCCCATATAGTTTTTCCCAAACTTAAATGACTATACCAACAAAAAAAAGTACTGGAGCTTGGCAGGTACCCCGGTCTTTTTGCTAGGCTAAGCGCCCTTAGTCCTAGATTTCTCAAAACGAGATACGCTATCTTCAAAAACAAATTGCATTTAGTCCTACACCATATTGGCTCTATTATAACCACCATACTATTATCTGACAAGAAAGGCTGATGATAAGAAAATAATATAAGGGTAGCTTAAAAACCAGTTTCTGCTGCCCTTGCCGCTGAAACAGTACAAGGAATCGCTGAGAACAAAGCAGCAATCTGACATATGGCCTGCCTTCTTCCATTTCTTGACAATTCATGGGAGGACAGACTACACAGAAATGGCAATATATTGCACAACAATGTAATAAGTATTTAAAACAACCAACATATATTGCACAACTATGTAATAAGCATTTAAAACAACCAACACTTCTGGACCAACTCGGAGAAAATAAAAAGATTGAAATCGAAATTTCAACAATAAGTTCTGCACTAATGACACCAGAATAATATTAGTCTGAATCCATTGACTTACTTGTTCTGGATTTCGAAACAGCCTGTGACTTGCTTTTTCCCCTGCTTGAAATTCTTGAAATTCCCTGATCATGGCATTTTATATGGTTCATATCAGTCTAGATTCCTTTTGAATACAGAAAGAAAAATGTTCGGTGATCTATAAATTGTTGATAATTGGATACTTGCAATCTAAGTTCTTATTAAATATATTAACCACGGTGTTTACAGAGTATAAATTTTAGAACAGACTTCTGAATGGTTGGACTGGAGAGCATAGATTGTGAGTAGTGGGAATTGATGGTGATGACACCAGGCCAAGCATGCCCATCTTCACCACGATAGTCATCTGTTGGAACTCCCTCCTCTGATGGGTTTGGGATTTTTGAAGTGGATAAGACTATCAAAATTAAAAATAATATGGGGAATTGCAAAAGCACCGTGCACCCAAAATGATTTCCAATCTTGTCCAATCTTGTCTTTGCATGTTAACCTTTTAGGATTTTTAAAATGGATAATACTAAATATTTAAAATATGATATGGAGCATTGTTAGTTGCAAAGGCACCATCAAACCAAATTGATTTCCAGTCATTGTAGGTTGACGTTTCTTAATAAGTGTGATCATATATATAACCTACAAAGTCCAAATGTCTTCATGTCAAGGGATCATATAAGGGTATGGAGCTTGCTATTTCACATTAAAGTGGCTCTTTATTCTAACTATCTAAACACCACAATTAGATGGGAAAATCAATTTTACTTGTAAATTGATATGGAAATAAGTATATGTACATTATTATAATTATCTAAACATCACATTTAGATGGGAATATATGTTTGTCTTTAAGTCGTTTAAAGTGATGTTTTAAGTTTTATTTTCTATATATTTTAAATTTTTATTTTTTCTAATTAAAGTAGTACAAGGAGTCAGGTATTAATAAAGGTATTAATAAATTGATATGGGAATAAGCATATGTCCATTATTATAATTATCTAAACATTACATTTAGATGAGAATATATGTTTGTTTTTAAAGTAGTTTAAAGTGATGTTTTAAGTTTTATTTTCTATATATTTTAAATTTTTATTTTTTCTAATTAAAGTAGTACAAGAAGTTAGGTAGGTTATCATTTGATTTTAGACTTTGGAATTGTTGTTTTTATTAAACTATATTATAATTATGTTAATAGTAGCTTGTCACGTGAGTGAAAGCGATACATCATTATTATCCATCAAGGTTCAAGACTCTCATAAAAATCACATACTCATGTTTGTGCTTGTGCTTGTGCTTGTGCTTGTGCTTGTTGTGTGTTTGTACTTGTGATAACAAATGGGGCCAAGTGCAAATCTTTCAAGACTCTCATAAAAATCACATACTCGTGCTTGTGCTTGTGCTTGTGCTTGTGCTTGTTGTGTGTCTGTACTTGTGATAACAAATGGGCCAAGTGCAAATCTTGGGTCGCATTGACCAAATAGATGCAACCCGTGCATAGCTCCTTAGTTGAAGGATTCTTATTTGAATGTTGTAAGTTGGCTACAGTGATTGTCAACTCTCCTAGATTGGAGTAGGGCAAACTTCTCGCATAAGGATAATTGGAAATTAGTCAAACAAATAAATAATTCATTATAATTGCATTTGGTGTGCTACTTGTTTTGTTGTAATTTGCACCAAGTTGCGTCGTGTGATAAATATTAAATTTGTGGTAAACTAATATATAATAGTATGGGGTGGTGAGCCTATGAAGATATGATGTGGGAGCATCAATGTATAGTTTAAGTACGAGCATGATAAGTTGTGCTAAGAAGTTAAGTTAGGAAACAAGCACCAAGTCAAGTCAAGGTAGGGAGAAATAGTGTAGACATCACAGAGCATGTATGTGCATTAACAATTTGGAGTAATGTGTAATTCAGGAAGTATGTGTATGTTTGAGGAAAGCATGCTAAAAATGTGTCTTGCAAAATGAGAAGATGTGTGCAAAGAAAAAGGGAATGCTTGGAGTTTATCCAAGTGACACTAGCATTGAGGTAGAAGAAAGGGCACATGTGCATGCAAACTGAAGTAAAGAACAACATGTCCAAAACAATAGGAGAGAGTGTGCACATTAGTGCAACAAAAAGACAACATGAAAGGAAGTTGAATGGCCATGAAAAAATTGAAGTGATGAGAAGGAAGTTGAAGAGACTGACTAGTAGGCAAAGAATTACGATATGAAGAGTCATGGAAATAAACAATTAGAATGGACGGTAGAAAGTTAGGGAGCCTAGAGTGAAGAGTAGCGAGAAAATTAAGAGCCAAGTAGGAGAGTCAAGAGAACCAAGACTGTACTTTGCAATTTAATATTAAGGAGTCGTATTTCTCAAAGACTATGTATTGTTTTTGTATGGTTGAATGCATGTTTATGTATGATTGTTAGTAGTTAATGTTATATGTGAGACCATTAATCTACAATTCATTGCATGATTAAGTTAGTGGTTTGGTGGAGTGGCAGGAGTGGACGGGGTTATCTTTGGCCCTGGAGGAAAGATCGAGTTCATATACTCTTGGAATATTGGACACACCACCAACAATCAGGTGGAAGCATACACTCTCTACGAGGGATTGCAGCTAGCAAAGGCTCGTGGCATCCTATCTATTACTCTCATTGGCGACTCAAAAATCACTATTAATCATGCAAGGTTGAAATCCCTCCCTTCCGATAGTCGCCTCAAAACTATATTTCAGCGAATTCACCTAGAAATTCAATCCTTCCAAAATGTGGAGCCACTACACACTCCCAGAAAAAATAACAAAGAAGCAAACTAACAAGTCAATTCGACAATTTATTGGAAGATAGGGATATTAAGAGTCAATGGAAGGGCCTCCATCCAATATATACCATGACCACTCTAATCCATCATAAAATTTGTCATAGTGGCAGAAATTTTATGAACCTAATCCTTCTCAGTTCATGCCACAAGTTGCCATAAGAAACTCCCACATGGAGCATTTATGCTCACTCTCCCCCTCCATGCATGTAAATAGTTATCATAAGTACTTTCGCCACCCCCTGTGATCGTGTGGGAAATCCATTCATGTCAAGCCTTCATCAATTCATAGGGACTTCCATTACTATTGGTGGTTATACCGTTCTCTTCGTTATTCGAAGAAAGCATCACCTTTGTGTGCAATGACTTCACATACTCAGTATGTCGCCCTCTACTCACATTAGCTCTGGTTTAGGAACTCATGTGGCAGCCCCATTCTCATCGTGGAAACGTTGGACTGTACCTATCATCATTTAAGGTAGTGGATCTGCCATTCTATGGGACATATTGCTTTAGCACCCTCTCTTTTAATTCATAACTACTCCACAAGTTTGGATTCGATAACTCTATCCTTTATGTCTCCTTTATCAGTTGAGTTCTATATGCATAGTCTGTCTTCCAACCTCTCTTCTTCAATGTTTGAGTTGATGGCAAGGGGTGAAGCTGGTAGCTCGAGGAGAAACAAGAAAAACATGGAGGAAGATTAGAGAGAACTTCTCTCCATGCTCCAGACGTTGCAAATTCAGGTGAGTGGCTTATCGGCACAAGTTCTCACCATTTTGGAAATTAATGCCTTGAGGTCACAAATTGAGGAGCTTTGACTTTGCCCCAGCATCACCATGCCTTCTAGGACTGCAATCGAAAATTCAGAAGGGGCTTCATTGCCTGGAAACATCCATCCCCTCCCTATTTAAATACCCCTCCTCTAGAATTCAAGGACGCAACCTCATGTGGTCAGGACTCTCCCAAATCTCATTAATTAGATGTTGTGTTTTTGTGTTCTCATCCTAGGTATTTTTAACAGACTTTACCCAATGAACTATTTTGTAGCAAAACTTCTTCTAATGCTTATGGATTTTGAGTCTAATAATTCATTTTGTGCCCAGACTGTAACTATGGGGAACCTGATCCTAGGAATTTTGAACTATATGTAAAAAAAGTTAGTGATTTGGGACATTACACCTAGACATATCAAAGTAAGGTTTGAATTATGGGAGAGAGGGAACTGAGTGCGATTTAGGTGCTTAGAGGGAAGCAAAAGTTGTTAGGAAGAAAACAATAAATGATGAAATGCATGAGCTAAGAAAATAAACAGAATAGCTAAAAAGTAGACAACAAGATAGAGAAGTAGAAATGAGTGTATCAGAACCAAAGGAAAAATGAATAATAGGAAGTGAAAGAAATATATGTCACAAAGCATAGTGTGAGGTTGTTCAAGAGTCAAAAGTCATAAAAAAAATGAAGTTTTCTTGCTATAGAAGAAGTTTGAAGGAAATACAATTAATATATAGGAAAAATGAAATGGAAAGATACTTTGAATTTGTGAAAATGGAAGACCCTTGAGGAACAAAATTTGCAAGTACAAGGTTGAAGGACTACGCTATAATTTGGTGGGATATTATGCAATGAGAGAAAATTTAGATGGACAAGGAAAATACTATAACTTGGAGAATAATGATATTGAATATTAGAGAGAAGTTTTTTCCCATGTATTACAAATAAATGGTGTTAAAGTAGTTGCAAAACTTGAGTGAAAAGGAGTAGAATGTACAATATTACAAAAGATAATTTTACAAACTATCGATTTGAGTTAGACACAAAGAGGATAAAGACCAACAAGTCTCAAGGTATGTGAATGGGCTTTGCTTAAAATATGTTGATGTTTGGTAGCTTTAGCCATGTATTCTCACATGGCCTAGGTGTCACGCATGTGGGAATATTCGTTGGCATCAGATTAGCCCTTTCGTTTGGTGAAACCCCCTTGTATTTTGAGTTGGGGGCTTGGTGATGGGCTTTGTGGGTTTGTGTTGGAGCTTCACACCCACATGTGTGCCTAATTTGATGTTGACTTTGTGGAAGGGCTTCTTAATTTAACCCCTGGACTTGTATAAATAAGAATGATGTCATTGTGGCATTGTTGTGTGGAATGATAAGTGTGAGAGAGCTTGGTGATTTTAGTCCAGCCTTTGGTGACCTCGGTCCAACCATGGATAGAGGTTGATTGGCGTCAATCTTACTGCATATTTGTCTTTGTTTGGGCAAGTTGTAAGGAGGAGGAGGATCGTGAGTCTGTTGGCAACCAAGCAAGGGTAGGTCAAGGCTTGGGAGTGGCTCAACCTGCTAGGAGAACCTAGCTGTAGCCTAGAAAGAGATTCATATGGGCTTGAGGAGGCTCTAGTAGGGCTCGACCAGGCGCCAAAGATACCTTCAAGTTGGCAGAAGGGCTCGGCCTGCTAGAAAGAAGCTTTGGAGGCAATGCTAAAGGTGTTTAGGGCTGTCAGGGAGCTCGACCTATCAAGGAGTGGATGTTGGGTGAGTTTGGACAACTAGGAAAGGGATGCAATAGCAAGTACAGGAGGTCTGAAGGAATGCTTGTGTACAGTAGTTGAGGCAACAACTTAAGGACAGTTTGAGGGTATTTCTAGAGGTCGAGAACAACAAGATTAGCGGGATGTAACAACTGACTTATGAAGTAATTTTGGACATCCCTTGAGGGAAAATTTGGACAGTGAAAGAAGGTTGTTACAGGTGTGTAACAATAGCCTTTACACATCCCTAGAAGGTTGTTATAAGCCAGAGAAAAGGAGTTGTAACAACAATAGTTTTGGGGCTGAGTTAACTGAGTTTTTGGGGCAGTTTGGAGGGAAGATTGAGGGAAAAATTTGAGGGTTGTTGTGAAGGACTAGAAAAACATATTGAGAGTTGTAATAGGTGTGTTACAACAGTCCCTTGAAGTGGCCTTTTGGACAGTTGTTGAGGACTTCCAAAATCAGTTGAGTTGACCAGGTTTTGGCATAGAAACCAAAAAGGGTTTCTATGGTGAATTTGTAAGTGTACCTTATGTATTTTGGCATATTTTATGTGTAAAGAGATTGGGACATTTTCCCTGGTGTGGGAGCCCATTTTTCTGGGTTTAAGAACAAGTGATTTGAGCATTGAATTATTTTATACGTGTGTATGATATAATTGCTAGTTTTTTATTCTTCCATTGTGCCAAATGGTTGGGCATCTCAGTATGTTTATGTTTATAGTTCAAATTGAGTTAATTTGTGTATAATTGTTGAGACAATAGACCGGACATGAGGTGTATTCAAAATATAACATGGTATCAGAGTTGTGGTTCTGAGAAGGGAAATTGGATCTGATATATTTACACAGGTGACAACACTGACAGGGAGTTGTAGCAGTATTGAGGAGCTAGCTCTAAGAGGTAGCTACAATGACTATTGCAAGTGCCAGCAGATTAGATGGTATCCAATTTGAAACATGGAGTAGACCGTCTAGACGAGGAGTTGTGGACTATTGTAGCTTGGTGGTGTGGCGGGTTGGGAGTTTTGATGGATTGGTGAAGAGATCGGTTTGCAACAGTATGTTGTGTGGTGGGTTTCCAACTTCGAGGATGGACTTCCAATGGATTTTCATGGTGAGTTGTGATGGGTGTTGCTTGGGTGCTTTGGCACAGACGAGATAGAGTCTTCATCGGGGCAGAGAGTTGTACATTGTCGAGGTGCGACAGTGTCTAAGGTATTTGAACCAGGAGGATGAGGACACCCGCATAGATGACTTGAGGTCTATAGTGGACTAGACTGTGTCCATCTACAACTTGAGATTGTTTCAGAGAAAGGACACATGTTCAGTTGCAGTGTGCGTGTAGACACAAAGAGTCTTGTGACTTGGATGATGGACTTGGGTACAATTTCATTGGATGATCGTGACTTGGGTAAGTAGGATGCTTGCTTTGGAGGATTGCACGGTTCTTATATAGTGGGAACCACCAACACATGACAGGGGCACATGATTTTTTCAAGAGCTTCACAGTGTCTGACTCAGGTATGTACGTGGATCTTAGTATGAGGACCAAGCATGTACTACAAGGATCTGGAACAATAGTATTATGAATGGAGTGAGGGGATGTGTTGCGAGTGGAAAATGTGCTATGGGTGCCAAGAGTGTGTTCTCAAACTCAACGATTGAGAAGAAGGGATATGCAACTCTTGTTATGGGATGGACATGTATCTAGCACAAACACAACATTGGTCTTGGATTTAGAGAGAACAACATGTATAGGCAAAAGGACCAACCTATGCGATCCATGACCAACAGTAGCAGAGTGACTATGGACAAGGAGCAGGTAGATTCGGAGGTTGTGTAGACTTAGAGGGAGCTCTAACTCAGAGGGATTCAGTGGATTCATAGGGATTTTGACTTCAAAGGGAGTCAAGAGGCTTAGAGGGAGATTCATCTGTTCAGTGAGAGACAACCTTCAGGTCCATATGGGAGAGAGGCATATTACAAGACTGTTAAGAGAGTGTCATGGGTTGAGATGGTCAGGTAGGAGGCTCAAGAACATGAGGCATCTAGGAGTAGGGTGTCTTCTAATATGGGATCATGCCATACAAGAGGATTTCCTTTGGTGACAGAGGGAGCAACCAATTAGGAGGATTGGAGAGCATTTGTGGTGGCAGATCCAATGATCCAGGTGGATATTGGTGGCCACCCACCTACTCCACTTGGACCCCCACCATTGCTTCTTTCATTTTTTCAGTTTTCGCACAGTTTACTATTTTTAACAGTTTTTTTGGGTCCTGAACTTTCGGGGCCATTTTGAGGCCCTAAACGACGTTTTTTGGGGTATTTTTCTCTTGCAAAATATCATCTAACGATGCTATTTTGTCTCGAGCGTTGTAGGCCTCGGATAGATCTTTCCAACAAGCTATCATACGCCTAAAACGAAGATCGTATGCAAAAGTTACGACCCCGGGAAGTTGATGAACCAACTTACCCAAACGGTGCCCACATGACTTTTGGCGCTTCATCTCCCAGGGTTAGGTTTTTGGATGTCTAGGACTTTTGGAATTCCCGTTTATTGTAAAAGGGCCTTCAGAGCCTCATTGTAATCATCTTCTCACGGATGCGAGTAGCGGCCACATCTCTTCTCAGAGATAAGCTACCAGCGCCCTAGCTAGTTTATTTCCATTCTGTATGTAAGCATATTTGAGTCATTTGTTATTAATGAAATGAAGTATTATTTCCGCTGCATCTCTGTGTTTATGTGTATTTATGTATTTCATTGTGTTCCTACATAAATCCGGATYAGTGGTATCAGAGCGGTCTGCTCATTCTCGATCCTTCTTTGCATGTCCCCAACGAGATCGGGGTATAAGGAGTTGGGGCTCGATCTGGTTGAACCTTTGCAAGATCAGCCTCACAAACCTCGACAACCACCCATGGGGGAAGAAAAGAAAGATGAGGGAGCAGGAGATCCTATCAAAATGTTGCTCAAGGAGGCCCTTGAGAAACAAAGGAACGCGATGATGGACAACTTTGCCCAGATTCTTCAACGGATTCCGACTGGCGGTGCATCGAC
>ML776634.1:61767-77421 GCA_009831015.1 Picea engelmannii
ACGTCCAAAAACCCCTAGCTGGGCTTTTTCGGCACCTCATTTGGCCAAAAATTGAAGAAGATAGGCTTCCTAGAAGTCCCCCTTCAAACTTGTTGTCTCTGCATCTACAAAACGCACCCTTGTTGGCTCAACCTAGCCCACACACATATTTAAGCGTAAAAACTTAGCACCGGACGCAACCGCACAAACCGTGAAAACTGTAGGACAGTTATGGGCGCACCTAGCCCCTAACCGCCAAGGGCAAGGTCATATGACCCATATGACCCCGCGCACATGTGCAAACATAGGCCCCCGTTTCCACAAGCCAATGGCTAAACAACAAGTGGCGGGTCGTTTGTATAACCATTGAACTGAATTCAAACCAAATCGCGCGCGTGCATATGGCATAACATGTGGTCATATTACAACAATGTATGCATCCGGGGGCTGGGGCTAAGCCCCAGCCCGGACCCCCGCGCCAATACATAAACATTTCAAACTTAAAATTATTCAAAACCATACATATATCAAGGCATATGGTGGGGCGTGTTGACAGCGCATACTATGCAAAGACTTTACATGTGGGTGGAGGTCACAGGGTCGAACCCGGTGGACTCCAATAAAGTTTTTTATAACAACCAATAATAAGGTGCCACGTGGCAGCCCATGACTGGGCCACGTGGCACCGTACGACCAACCAAAACCTGCCACATTTCGCAATGGCATTCGTCCACATCTGTCAACTATCTACCACTCAGCTCTGCCATGTGTCGTACGGACTGCCACGTCAGCAGCCGTACGGACTGTACAGTCAACATCCCCTTTTTTTTGTCTGTTTGTCATTTTGAACAGAACGTGATATCTCTCGCTCCCGACGTCCATTTGAACCCAAACGAGTTGCGTTGGGTTCGTAATGACAAGGCCTACACTCTCATTTGATTTGAAGCGATTCCGAGCACTTTGAATTTTTGAGCAAAATTTGATCCCCTGGATCACTAGTAGTCTTATGTGCATGCTTACAACATATCATTAATGCACCAGATCCCATTAGAACTTCACAGTTGAGCGCACTCGGGCTAGAGTAGTACTGGGATGGGTGACCACTCAAGAATCCCTAGTGTTTTACATGCCTATGGCATTTTATAAGCTTAGACTAATTTATCCGACATGCATCATGGTAATTTTTCTCCTCTCACTCTCTCATACATAATTGAGGTGAAGGAGGCCCTTTAAGCATGAAATGGAGTGTGATGTAAAGCTTGTTGTGAATGAAGTGTAGCCAACATCTCTTTCTTTTTAGAGATAAGCTACCCCATTTTGCTAGTTTGTGTTCGATAGTGTTTTTCTCTCTTATTAATTAATAGAAGTTGGGTTTCACTATATTTCGATGTTTCTTGCCATATCTCTGTGTATTTCCTCGTTATATCTCTGTTATATTTATGTATTCATGTCATTCTCAAAACAATATGGATCAGTGGTATCAGAGTAGTCTGCTCCTTATCATTTCTCATAGTAGGTCCCCGATGAGGTCAGGGTATAGAGATTTGGGTCTCAAGCTAGTTTCTCTTGAGGACAACCTCTCTCGCTAGCCCAAGCGACCTCCCATGGTGAAATAAAAGAGAGATGACATAGCAGAATATCCTTTCAAGATGTTGCTCAAGGAATCCCTCGTGCGACGGAGGAATGAGATGATGGACAACTTTGCTCAGATCCTTCAAAGACTATCGATGGCGACAACTGAGGCATCTTAGACAAACAACAATTTCGGAGGTGCGACACCCTTCAAGGTACAAGTAAATTTTGATATCCCCTTATTTGAAGGTCAGATAGATGCAGATGCTCTAGAAAAATGGTTGAATCTGCTAGAAGGTTATTACTTCATCCAAAAATTTTCCGATAGTGAAAATATCACCTTCACGCTCCTTAAATCCCTTCCCCATGTCAGAGATTGGTGGGAATATTATTGGGAGAGGTACACCGTGAATGAATCTACACCACTCAAGAGAGAACCCACTTGGGAAGCCTTTGTATATGCCCTAAAGGAGGAGTTCTACCCTATCGGAAACTATGATGACCAATACATGAGATGGATGACTCTATGTCAGAAAAGAGATCAGATGGTGTCAGAGAATACTAACATATTTCATACCTTGTGCTCAAATTTGGGTATCAAAGACTCTGAGGGACACCTGGTTTTGAAGTGTCATAGTGGTCTGCACAGGTACATCCAAACAGAGATGGATTTCTTGGACATATCCTCATTGGAGTTTCGTATTGAAAAGCAGTCAAAATTGAGCATAAATTCAAGCAACAAAGTAAGTGGTAGTTCGGGTTTGAAAATATGCCACAACAGAATCATGGCAAAGGCAACCCTAACTCACAAAACGAAGGACAGAGAAAGGAAGGCCATGGTCAAGAGATTAAGTCCAAGACGCATGCAAAGAAGTGTAACGAGAAGTCCAAGAAAGACACTGAAAAGTGGTGTGGACTCCACAACATACCCTGGCACAAGACCGATGAATGTTTCTCGAAACAATCATTGGTGGCTGAGCTCAAAGAAAATGAATAGGAACATGACTTGAATTCTGATTCAAAGCACAATAAAAAGAAACAGATCATCGATGCAAAACCTATTGCTAATATCGCGGCCACAATAATACAACTAGAAGAACCAGAGGAGCTTGAGGAGGGGTAGCACCTCTTCCACTCACAGATGTGGGTAAATGGGACCCCACTACATTTCATTGTTGACAGTGGGAGTCAGGAGAACCTGATCTCAGTCAAGGTTTTCAAGAGATTGAAGTTGCCAACGATACCACACCCCCAACCATACACCATCAGATGGTTGAGCCGAGGATGAGACATTTGTGTCAGCCAACAATGTCGCATGTCCTATGGCATCAAGCCCTTCAAGGATGAGGTAGTGTGTGATGTTTCTCCACTTGAAGTCTGCAATGTTCTTTTAGGACAACCAATATGTGGAAACGTCATGCTATCTATGAGTCTTGACCCTGCAGTTTCATTGATACTCTAGGGGGTCATCTCTACAGGGTACCAGAGGTAGCTCCAACTATTGCCACTTCATTGATCTTAGAAAAACAATGCCGCAAAGTAATCTCTCAGACCACAAAGTTTTCCCTCTTCATAATCCATTCAAACGGTGAAAATAAGGTCATTGCAACCACTACAGCCTCATCCTAAGACTTTTCTATCCAACAAAAGTAGGTCGATAAGATTGAAGAGGAGCACAAAGAGAATGAGATTATTCCATATGTTCAGCATAGTTCTATTGGCCACGACCCTTTTCAAGTGTGCTTGGGGTTCCAACCATTAACCCCCATTGATATATCTCTTCTTGATGCATCTTCACCGACATAGTCCTCCTACACTCATACCAAGGAAGATCATGCAGCCAGATCTGTTGAACGGATCCAACACCTCCAACAGGTTCATGAAATCCTTCCATGCGAAAAGCACAAGCAGGACATCTACTTCAACAAGGCAAGCGACTCACCAAGGTTGAGATTCAATAGAAGTTTCCCCATTTCCCGAGGGAACTTGACACGATGGGGACCATTACTTCTTAAGGGGGGAGGAACGATCTTGGTGGATCTCGGTGGCCATCCACCTTTTCCATTGAATCAACATTTCAAGCCTATGGTTTTGATAAACCATGATATTCACCCTTTTGATGGGGAATGGAATGTAATGTCATCTTCATTTGTTAATTACAAACATCATGTAATGATTTCCTAGTAGTATTATGTACATGTTTACAGTATAGAATTAATGCACCAGATCCCATTAGAACTCCACGGTTGAGTGCGCTCGGCCTAGAGTAGTATTGGGATGGGTGACCGCCCAGGAAATCCTAGTGTTTTACATGCCTATGGCATTTTATAAACTTAGACTAATTTATCCCACATGCATCATGGGAATTTTTCTCCTCTCACTCTCTCATATATAATTGAGGTGAAGGAGGCCCTTTAATCATGCAATGGAGTGTGATGTAAAGTTGGCTGTGAATGAAGCGTAGCCGACATCTCTTTCTTTTCAGAGATAAGCTACCCCATTTTGCGAGTTTGTGTTATATAGTGTTTTTCTCTCTTATTCATTAATAGAAGTTGGGTTTCACTATATTTCGGTGTTTCTTTCCATATCTTTGTGTATTTCCTTGTTATATCTTTGCTATATTCTTATATTCATGTCATTCTTAAAATAATATGGATCACCCCAATAGTACAACTTTTCTCAAGATAAAACATAGATGGAATATATGACAGATAAAACATAGACAACAGGTAAACCATAGATGGAATATGTTATTAATGGTAAGGGATATGGACAAATTACCATCATTAAGGCCCCCCGATAGTACAGATTTGCTTAAGAGTTACAACACTGGACTAGGAGATGATGATGACCACCAAGGTGAAACAAGGAAAAAATTATAAATTCAAAGCATCGTGATTCATTATTTAATTCAACCCATGATCACCATTTTCATGCCCCAAACATTGACATTATCACTCAATATGAAGTGTTGGAACAATATACCTCAATATGTAATGCACCATGTCAACTAAGTAAGTTGAGTTGAACATGTGATGGAAGGCATCTATGGTAAATTGTATGTGGAGAGTTCAGAAGGGCATCATTGGAACTATTGTCTAAAATGTGGATCATGGACAAAAAAACCCCTCTATTTACCACTAGAAAAGGGGGGGGGGGTAACAGATTCCAATAAGGTTATGATCAAACATAGATGGAATATGTTGTTCATGGTAAGGGATATGGACACATTACCCCCGTTAAGGCCCCCCAATAGTACAACTTTTCTCAAGATAAAAAAATAGATGGAATATACAACAAATAAAACATAGAAAACAAATAAGACATAGATGGAATATGTTATTCATGGTAAGGGATATGGACACATTACCCACGTTAACCCCCCCCCAATAGTACAACTTTTCTCAAGAGTGACAACACTAGACTAGGAGATGATGATGACCACCAAGGTGAAACAAGGCAAAAAGTATAAATTCAAAGCATCATGATTCATTATTCAATTCAACTTATGATCACCATTTTCATGCCCCAAACATTGACATTATCACTCAATATGAAGTGCCGGAACAATATACCTCAATGTGTAATGCACCATGTCATCTAAGTAAGATGAGTTGAGCATGTGATCAAAGGAATCTATGGAAAACTGTCCGTGGAGAGTTCAGAAGGGAAGCATCATAACTATTTTCTAAAATGTGGATCATGGAGAAAAAATATCCTCTAGTTACCCCTAGAAATGGGGGGGCTAACAGGTTCCATTAAGGTTATGAAATTACGGTGATAAAGCAATGCAGGATGGTGTTTCATATTATATAACATTATCCCATGGACTCTTTCCATGTGTTGTTGGGAAGCCATGAAAATATGAAAAAAATTAAATTCATGACAGGAGAAATAACACTTGCCCATTCTTAAATAATGGGGAGAGATTTCAATTGTTTCTCATGAAGGATAAAGAACTAAATAAAGTGTTGTTTTTTGTTAACAAAAAACCTTTTGAGAACAATAAAGAAAACAAAAGAATGTTATGCCCCATTCGCAAAAGAAGTCATGGAAACTTGGAGGTTCTTGTTGAAGTTAGAAGAATTTTGAAAAAGTATTGAAAAATAACACAAGGGGATTTATAATATTGATTGTCATCAAAGAGAAAAATAGTGCACTGTAAAGTTTTGACTCTAGAGTGAGTTTAGTGAAAGAGGCCACACACAAATCGAGTCCCATGGAAAACACATAGTTGAACATGAAGGTTAGTGTGTTATTATCAAAAGACTTGATCAGAGAGAGGATGAGCCTATGTGTAGATCCATGATGACCACATTGAAGGAAGATGAATAATGAAGGAGGTATATAGGCTCTAGAGTAATAAATAATATCACAATTAGGCACAGGTTTTTTATGCCAAGTATTTCCAACATGATAGACAATCTGAGTATATATATATATATATGAAGAGTAGTCATCACCATGTTTGCATCAAAGAAGGAGATGAAAAAAAGACTATATTCCAGACCAACAATGCACTGTACAAGTAGTTGGTGATTCTATTTGGAATGACCAATGCATCAAGTACCTTCATGAGGCTAATGGATTTTTTTAAAGTCATATATTAGTTTGTAGTTGTTTACATGGATTGTATTTTGACGTTTAGTAAGACTATGAAGGAGCATTAGAAACAACAAAAGTTGGCATTTGAAGTATTGAGGAAGGAAGAGCCATGCATCGACGTAGAGAAGTGTGTGTCCTTCAATGTTGATTTTTTTATACTTGGGCTTCATTATGTCTAGGGAAGGTTTATGCATGGATCCAAAGAAGGTAAAGGTTATTTTGGACTAGCCCATGTTGTGAAATGTCACTAAGGTGACGATTTTCCATGGCAATGACAATTTTTATTGGGATGTCATCAAGAATTTCAATGATGTATGTGTGTCAATCCCAAAATGCATGAAATGACACACATTTCAATTAATTGAAATATCACAATGTACTTTTTACTAATTGAAGAAGAAAATAATAAAAGCACTAGTGTTGACATTGAAATTTTTTGATAAAGTGTTCCAAGTGGATTGTGATGCAAGTGTGGTTGATATTGGCACAATGTTGAGTCAGGAAGGAAGGTTGATAGAATTATTCAATGAGAAGTGGAACAAGGAAAATATAAACTAGATGTACAATTTGGAGTTCTATGCAAAAGTATAGGCGTTGAAGCATCAAAGGAAATTTTTGATATTGAAGGAAATCATATCATACACAAATCATCAAGTCATGAAATTCATTAACATCCAGGTGAATATGAATCTATAACACCTCAGGTTGATGGAATTCTTGTAGAGTTACATGTTTGCGGTAAAACATAATGTAGGAAAAGAGAACAAGATGACATACATTCTAAGTAGGATATCAATGTTGATTCCAATGAGGAACTAAACATCAAGATTTGAACAAATCAAGGAACTATACGGCAAGATAGGGATTTCTTAGAGGCTATACATATGTGTAGGAACCCAATATTGCATGATAAAAAAATGTAGTTATACTATTTTATATAATATGAATACTTGTTTAAGAGTAAATGGTTATCTATCCCCAAAGGTTTGACAAGGGGGGATTTAATCAAAATAATTGCATAGTTGCATATTAGAAGGACTTGGGAACAATATAAGGATTCATGGAATGTTGGAGGAGTGATATTGTTTCTCAAGTATGAAGAAGGAGGTGAGTCGATTTGTTTACTAGTGCACAAATATCATATGGTGAAAGGACAAGGCCAAAACATGATATTATCTACACCATTTATAGTATCAAAGATTATTTGAGTGGACTTTTCGACCGATTTTGTACAATATTTTCAAGGGCATAAAGCATATATGATGTAGTGTTTGTTGTGGTTAACAAGATTTTGAAGATGGTGCATTACTTACCTTATAGGGAAATCAATAATGTAAGTTATTGCACATAACTATTCTTCAAGGATTTTGTGTGAATTAATGGATTATTGAAGACAAACACTTTAGGCAAGGGTAAACATTTTTTTATTCATTCTTCGTAGGTGTTATGGCATAAGATGGGAAAAAAATTGTAGTTTAGTTCCCATCCTTAGCCTAATGGACAAATGGAGGTGGTGAACACAAGTTCAGGGAACCTCTTGAGATGTTTAGTTGGAGACAACCCAATGTAGTGGGATCAGTTGTTAGCATAAGAAGAGTTTTATTATAATGTAGCTCTATAGATAAATCAATAAGAGTTTGATCCCCATTTAAGATATTTAATGGGAGGAATCTAAAGGGATGTGTAGACTTGGTTAGTTTTTCTATGGACTAGAAGAGGAGTGATGGTGTAGAGGATTTTGCATAATAGATGGAAAGGACATATAAAAAAATCCAAGAAAGATTGCAAGAGAGTAGCACATAGTACAAGGACTAAGTGGCTGCACACAAACCGTTTAAAACATTAAAAGTTGGGGACTATGGGATGATATAGTTGAGGAAGGAGCATTAACCTATAGTTAAATACAACAAGTTGCCTAAGGAAGATCATATTTTGCTAGACACAAAGGAAGTTTGACAACAATGGATATGAGGCGAAGCTACTAGAGAAATTCAATATTTTGTGCATTTTTAGACTAGAAAATTTGTATTTGTACAAATAAGGAGAAACATCACAAGTGATGAAGAAGAGAGTGTTGATATGCATTGGAGGAAAAAAAAGACTAAGAATAAGCCATAATATATTAAGAAAATTATGGAGGAAAATACATTTTAGACTATGAATGCTAAGTACAAGTAGCACTTAGTGAAGTCAAAGTATAGGTTGGATGAAGACAACACATCGATTTATGAAGTAGAGTACCAAATATTGCATAAGGGGAGGATATGATCCAAATTGGATTCTCGCCAAAAAAACCTCTTTGTATACTTTGTAATAAGCATTTAATTGTTTTTGGAAAAGTCGAGAAAATGTTTAAAACTCCCTTGGAATTTGAAACGAACCATTGTGATGGTTGGCCTTCCAAGGAAACCCACTAAAAATAAAGGTTGTGATGAAGAATAACATTGAATAGAACAAAGAGGATGAAATGAAGAAGGGCAATCACATAGATGAGAACTCAAAGAAATAGTCTGCTTGTTGATCGAAGGAGAAGAATACATTGATTATGTCCCACAATGAGCGAAGATTGTTGTTGAGCCATGGCCATTTGCAAATTTCCTGCTAGTGAGTAACGATACACTAAATTTGTGTATAGTTCACCCTTTTGTAATCAATTTCCTGCTTAATAAAACCCCAACCTGGTTTTCTTCCCAGTTGGGTTTCCAGGAACATCTCAGATTCTCTATGTGTATTAAAAAAATTGTAAAGTGCTCTAGGTGAGATTAGTGTTGTCATTTATGGTGTATTGTTATTGTTGGTTGCACACATGGTTATGATGAAGAGTTCCATCTTGTAATTCTCTTAATTCACTTAGAAACCAATTTTCATTAGTATTTAATGAATGCCAACAACACTCTATTCTCCTTGGTCCATTATACTTAGAGATTGAAGATCAATGATTGTCATCTCAAGGCCATTGCATTTCTATAGGAGGTTTCCAAATTGGTTTAATTGAGTCTGGTGAACTGTTGGGTCTTTTTAGCATTCCTGGGTATTTTTCTTTTATCCTAGGTCGTTCCCCTCTCCTTTCTTTTTCTTTATTTTTTATTTTTTTTATGTTGGATGAATTTGTGGTTAATCAAGGGTTGTGTTTGCACATTGAAAGAAGACCACATAGTCGTACTTAATTTTTTCATTACTAGAGTTGTAGAAAGTTGTGTGAAATTGGGATTCCAAGCAACTAAGCAGTGAACCAAATCTGAAATAGAGTAGACTTGTTTTCCATTGGTTGGCATTCCACTAGCCCAGATTTTGTTTGTTGGATTTTTTAACTAAGCATTGTAACTAGTTAACAAACAATAGGTGAAGAGGAATGATCTCACCCTATTTTTAATTGCAAATACCTCATTTGATTTTATTATGTAGAGTATCTATGTTGGTGAAATGAATATAGGCCATAGGCCTACCTTTACGGATCATATGGTATCAAAGTAGGTTCGTGAGAGACCTTCAATCGACTTCCATGTGCAAAGCCTTGAAGAGGGAGACGTTGAAAGAGTTGAGAGACTTCAATAAGCAGATCCAAGGGGAAATTTGGTATTGGAGGTATAAAGTGGATGATATGGAAACATAACTTTCCAAATGCCATGACTCCTTCACTACCATGAGGTCAAGATTAGACAGGAGAAGATTTCATCTCTTGCAACTGGAGGAGAAATTCACTTAGCTGGATAATAGGAAAGAGGAGTGGTTCACCAAAGTGATTGATTAGCTACACCAGGATTTGGCCACAAACGAAGAGGCATTGAAGAATCTACAAGCAGTTATCCAAGAGACCAAACAAGCCCCTTCCACTTCCACTATGGAACCTTGCACCATGACAACGTTAAGCATGGTAAACGCACCTTCCAAGACCCTTCCTTAAGAGACCTTCAATGAATTTTAAAATCACACTAGAGGGATCATTTCAAAGTTCATGAGGAAAATGGTCTATGATGGGATATCCAAGGAAGGTCAAGGGATTATGATCCCCATTGTAGCTCAACAGAGGCCCAAGCATGAAGGCCTCAGATTTATCCCAAGCATGAAATCCTAGGATTTAGTGGGAAAGAAGCCAACACAAGTTCAACTCAAACCACCTTTTTCAAAGCAGGAGGAATCGAAAAAGAAGCCATTCCCATGGAGGAAAAGGTAGCTAGAAAAGGAATGTACAATAAGCCACTCAAATTTTATTGTATAGGCTAGGAAGAGGGAAACAAAGAGATGATTATGCCATCCAAATCCACTCCAACTCTTGGAGGGGAAAGCAACCAAGCTTGCAATCACCATCATAACTGAAAAGGTATGGCATGGTATCTTTTGTTTGTTTTTATTGCAAGAAAATGGGTCATAAGGCTAGCAATTGTTAGCACTCTAGAAGGACAAGTAGCCCATGTAGTAACTATTGTCGGTGTTGTATATTGACTGGACATTGGGAAGCCAAATGTTGGTGGCTTCACTCAGTATTCCATCCCAAGAACCGAACAACCAAGAAGAAATCTTGGAGAGACAAGGTCAAGGAGAAAGAGGAGTCGCTTGCACTTTTCGCCCAAGGAGAAATATATGTCCAAGGACCTATTACAACAATGAATGGTATCTCTAGCCATGAGATGGATAGCAAGATTATGCCAAAGCAAACCCATGTTCAACTCTTATCTTCCATTTTGCAACATAAGCACCCTTTCTTAGAGATTTGTTGGAGGATTCTTAAAGGAAGAGAAGAAGAAGATTGAAAAGAGTTGAAGCTTTTTGGGATCAAAAGACTGCAAATGAGGAGGTATGATCCAAATTGGATCCTCACCTAAAAAAACTCATTGTAGAGTTTGCAATAAGCATTTAATTGTTTTTTGTAAAGTTGAGAAAATGTTCAAAATTCCCTTGGAAGTTGAAATGAAATATTGTGATGGTTGGCCTTCCAAGGAAACCCATCAAAAATGAAGGTTGTGATGAAGAAGAGCATTGAATGGAACAGAGAGGAGGAAATTGATAACGGCGGTAGCATAGATGAGAGATCAAAGAAGCAAACTACTTGACGATTAGAAGAGAAGAAGATAATGAGTCTATCCCACGAAGAGCGAAGATTGTTGTTGAGCCATGGCCATCTATAAATTTCCTGCCAATGAGTAACAATACACTAAATATGTGTATATCTCACCCTTTTGTAATCAATTTCTTACTTAATAAAATCCCAATCAACTTGGTTTTCTTGTCAGTTGGGTTTCTAGGAACATCTTGGTTTCTATACATGTGTTTTCATGTTTTGTAGAGTGCTCTAGGCGAGATTATTGTTGTCATTTATGGTGTATTGTTATGGATGGTTGAACACATTGTTATGATGAAGAGATCCATCTTGTAATTATATTAATTCACTTGGAAACCAATCTCCATTGGAATTGAATGACTTCCAACAACTCTCTATTCTCCTCCATCCATTATACTGAAAGATTGAACATCAATGACTATTATCTCAGAGTCATTGAACTTATGTAGAAGGTTTCCAAATTGGTTTAATTGAGTTTGGTGGATTGTTGGGTGTTTTTAGCATTGTTGGACGTTTTTACTTTCACATTGGTCATTCCCCTCTCCTCTGAGCAATGCTTTTTATTTTTTGTTGGGTGAATTCATGGTTAATCAAGTGTTCTTTGCACATTAAAATAAGACCATAGAATCCTACTTCATTTTGGCATTATTAGAGTTGTAGAATGATATGAGAAATTGGGATTGGAAGCAACTAAGTAGTGAACCAAATCCGAAACAGAGTTTACTTTCTTTCCATTGGTTTGCATTCCATTGGTCAAGATTTTGTTTGTTGGATTTTCAAACTAAGCATTGTAATCAATTAACAAACAACAGGTGAAGAGGCATGATCTCAAGATATTTTTAATAGAAAAGACCTCATTCAATTTATTCCACAGAGTATCCACGATGGTGAAATGGTTAGGCCATCCATTTATGGATCAAGATATGTAACATAAACAACATAAAGCATAATGACAAGGAAATTTTTTTCGCAAGGGAAATTTAATGTAGGAGCATCTGTTAACAAGTTAAATATGAGTGTGAGAAGTGTATACCAAATAAAACTTAATTGAAGTCAATAAGAAAGAACAAAGTTGAGGTAGATAAAAATAACATAAGTGAAACAAACCTTCAACATGTAGGAACAATTAGGAGCAATGAATAGTTGAAGAAGTGCACACAGTTTTGAGGAATGCATGCAAAAAAAATTACCAAGAAACATGCTTTTAGTGTGGGTTTTTGTAGAAGCAATTTTCAAAGTGTGTCATCTATGAAAGATTATAAGTAAGGCTTTTGTGAAGGTGGTAGGTAGATTTTTATACATAAATTAAACTTGTATGTGCCAAAATTATCTTTGATCTACCGATGTGATTTGTGTTATAGCACATCAATGTGCTTCACATGCCGATGCATTGATGCTCCATGATTGTCGGGATATTTATATGTATAAATTCCGTACATTAAATCATGAACTCGGGGGCTCATAACTTCGAGGTGCAAGCATAGGAAATGAAAGATTAAAGCCTATATTGACCTATTGAAGAAATGTTGGCAAATCAAACTACACCATAGAGTTATATCCCTGGACAAGAGTTACTCAAATGCTTATCCTGGCACAAACCACATTCTTTCCCAAGGGTTCTTGTGATCACTTATAAAGAATACCAATCCTTCATTCTTCAATGGATAATCAACTTCTATGGTCAACTAAAATAAATATTGAAATAGAAAACTTGAAAGTTGCAGGAAACATAGAGGCATATACCAGCCATTCACCATGAATGTCATTTACACTTAACCGACTCTCAGTACAATCTTTCACTGGATAAGTCCAAGTGTTCTTGTACTTCCAAACGAATGTAATTACAACAATGATCTTTAGTTCTCAACAACTGTATCTATGTCTTTAGCTAAATCATAATATTGATAAACAAAAAACACTTAACAAATCTGGAAATGGAAATCAAATCTACTAGCTAGGTGGAAATATATAAACACAACACATGTCGAGGAATGGGGGCCCTACCAAACCTAGCACACATTTTGGGAAATATTTACAGTATTATGTTGTACTCAAAACTTCAATTGTAGGAATAGATCTGAGATTAATTTATTGCAGGAAAGATCTTCAACAATATACAATGCAATTCATCAACAATTCTCCATTCTCTCTTCAATTTTTTATTCTATCTCTCTAACCTATTTACTCCACATTACATTGAATTTCAAGTATACATATAGAGGCAGGTCATAGAGGTGGATCATTCCCAATGAAATGCTAAGTAGTTCCTTTGTTTTGACAACCAAAATACAAAAATGGCCAAGTAGGGAAAACAATATTACAATGAGATCAATCTTAGAAAAATATAGGAAATGAATCAGATCCCAAACATTTGAGAATAGCTCAATTCAAATTATTTGTTGAGATGGGCATTCTATGTGGCTGATTAGTTGGAGAAGATGACCGCAACAGTAAAACTAAGCAAACCCATTTTAGATAATCGCTTGCATCTCCCAAATCCTTCACTATTTTAGAAAAACACATGGGGTTCAGTTGAATGAGTGTGTTCTGCACAAAACCCATGTCTTAGATTTTCTAAATTTGTTTCCATTAGATAAAAAATCACGCGAGAATATCATTGTTGCTATTATGACATGTATTTGACTAAGGACATTTGACCATGGGTTGGATGTTGCCCTGTTGGACTTGGGTGCGATCTGATGAACTTCATACCACGTCAAAGGTCCTAGTGAAAAAACCCAAGTTCCAGAATCTTCCCTAGAGATGTGTGGATATGCCAATCATGGAGATTAGGTACAAGAACTGAATTGTTGGTGCAAGAAATGAACTAAAACAATGTGTCATCAACAAGATCAACTTAAAATCCATTTAATCTATTAAAGACATAGGAACGAATTAAAATAAACAATTTTCACCTTTATATGCTTGGCAAAGGGCTTTGGCTTCAAAAGCATAAAGATGTATGATAAAATGGGCAATATCCAGGTATGAAAATATGATGTAATTGGTAAAAGGCCAACTGAATTATTGAAAAAGGTGACAAAATGGGAGGCCAACAATGATATACACACACTGGAGTGGAAAGGGCATAAAGGACACCTTTCTTATGATGGTGTTTTCCATAGAAGTGAGCACACTACCAATGAATCTTCATTTTCAAAAATAGTGTGCAAGTGCAAATAAGTTCCTTTGATGCACCATTCATGGTGCTCCACACTACTAATAATGCAATTGGCCAAAAATCCTAAATTCATTCAATATTGGGCATGCTTTTCATGACACACCTATATAGTTTTAAATAGATGGAATTGTACATTTTGGTGCAATGTATTTGTAAATGTGCATCGTGGGAGAGCCCTCCTAGCCAACTTTCATTCTTTGGTCTGCAAATTGTTTCCTCACATTGGTGCTCCACATTAATTAGAGCACTCTAGTTCAAGCATCCACCTTTGTAATAGCCTAATCTAGCATGAGCAAGTTGGGTGGGTTGTCACTTGTTTAACTAAACAAAGTAAATTACAAGGAACATCATTCTAATTTTTTCAATCTTTCTAAACAAGAATACAAATTTAGTAGTGGAAAACAACAAAAGAAAACCATTACTTATCTAAATCTATTTTTTTTAAGATGACTGGTCAACTAGTGCATACTAGTCTTCAGCTCCAATGGAAACTACAAAGGAAATCACGGTCTAAGATTGATTTTCCTCCCACCCAATTACAAAAAAACAGAATAATTGATGTTCCTCATGCAAGGCTCTATCTCAATGGGAAATTTAATGGCTCACTCACTCGAGGATAAACTCAACAAGAAACACCTCTACCCAAGCAATGGAAATAATTGTTCACAATATCAAATTGTTACAAATAACTACATGGTGGAGAGGCCTCTAGTCATAGCAACATGTTAAGAACCAAATATCAATATAGCATAGAAAAACCTCAGAATAAGTACTCAACTCCTTGAAAAAGAGATAATTTCAGATAATAAGCCTCTTCGAGGGGGCAACCTCCTTTTACCCCACATAAATGTTTAAGTACAAGATGACTCCAAATGAAAATGTCTCCTTGGTATATATAGGAGACTAGGAGGTATAATTACAACTAATGGAATAAAGCCGACATAAATAAAATAACATTACTAATGTAATATGCCCCAATTAAGGGGTAATGAGCCAATATTAGGGCTTAACATGCCCCTCCCCTTGAGACAAGTGTTGTCTGCAATACTTGAGTAACTCTGGATGCTTATGTATAAAAGACTCATCTTCCCAAGTGGAATCTTCAGCCGGTAGAATGTTAAGAACCAAACATCAATATAGCATATAAAAACCTCAGGAAAAGCACTCAACGCCTTGAAAAAGAGATAATTTCAGATAATAAGCCTCTTCGAGGGGGCAACCTCCTTTTACCCCACTTAAATGTTCAAGTACAAGATGA
>ML776634.1:99559-138116 GCA_009831015.1 Picea engelmannii
TCATCTTGTACTTGAACATTTAAGTGGGGTAAAAGGAGGTTGCCCCCTCGAAGAGGCTTATTATCTGAAATTATCTCTTTTTCAAGGCGTTGAGTGCTTTTCCTGAGGTTTTTATATGCTATATTGATGTTTGGTTCTTAACAATAAATATTAAAAGTATGATACTCCCAAGTCTACTATTTCTTGGATATGTTTTGCCTTGCTACCATCTGCTTTCTTCATCTCCCATATTCCATCGATCCTCTTTATGTGATTTGCAAAATTATGGAAAAAGTTGTGATTTCATCACCTTTTTCCACCCATACTATCCTCCTATTAACCTTATAGTGTGCCTCTCTTATTTCTAACAATTTTGTCTACCATTTTCCAAATATTTCATTCTATAGTGATATCGGTGACACAATGGTGGGACGTTGTGTTTTTTCTGTGGAGGTCAGGGGTTTGATCCACTCGCCCGGTCCTTTTGGGGTTAATAAGCCCCTTTTGGGAAAAATGAGGTTGTCACATGGTGGCCTTTGATTGATCCACGAGGTGGCCCCCGTAACCTGTACAGTCAACCTACCATGCCTTATGCCACATCATCCTGCTACGTTAGTGCCACATCAACATCTGTATTGCCTAGTCATCATGCCACATCATCATTTTTATAGCCCAATCATCATGGCACGTCAACATTCTATAGCCCAGTCAGCATGCCACATAAGCTTATGTATTGCCACCTTTCAACACCCATACTGCCACATTAGCACCCATGTCAATTGTTTTACTGCCACGTGTTAGTCCTTGGTGATGTCACGTGTCAACCCTGTCATCCTTTTTACCTGTTTGGCCAAAACTTCATAACACCATAACTTTCTCGTACGATGTTTGTTTGATCTCGTTCAAGTTGCATTGGAAATCTCTCATCGATCTCTTCATCATGGAGACCTTTTCATCATAATTTGGGACCATAATTTTTTATCGGTCAAAATATCCACCTAGATCATCTTGTATTAATCCATGGCAAGAGAGAGTCTTCAATTCAATACATAACAACTCATAAATGGTTTCATCAAGTCCTCCTTACAATATTGTCTGACCTCTGATCTTTATTCTCTCTTTTTTCTTATATCTAATATTTTTTTTTATATGGAACAGAGCAATGGGGTGGATCAAACTAACTTCCCCAATTTCAGAACTTTGCAATCTAAGAGTAGCATATAGATAACATTCATTTGTTTTTTGGTTGATCTTTGTTAAATACATAGCTCATGAATTGATTATAAATTATTTTCATAACACAAAATATCTTATAATAGCTTGATTTGGTCTCCTTTTTTAATGGGTGCATCCATTTTGTTGGGACATTGGAGAAGACGATCGCAACCGTAAAATCTACGTAAACCCATTTTAGAGAATCACCCCTATCTCCCAAATCTTTCACTTTTTGAGAAAATTTTCCATAATTTACGTAAATTAGGATGTTGTGCACAAAATCCATGTTCCATAATTCCCAAATTTGTCCTCATCAACTCAGAAATCGTGCATGAAGAAACCCACATCATGTCGAGGGTCCTAGTGACAAAACCCAGGTTCTAGAATTTTCCTTGGAGATGTGTGGATATGCCAATCATGGAGGTCGGGTATGGAAGTGAACTATTGGTACAGGAACTGAACTACAAGTATCTTTCATCAATAATCTTAATCCAAATCCTTTCCAAATCATTAAAACAAAGGAAATTGTAAATAGTAAAAACATTTTACTTCATCAAGTTTGTTAGGCACATTAGCTTCATAAGTATGGGTAGATATGATAACAGGAATAGTACTTGGGTGTAGAGATAGGGTAAAATGTTTTAAAAGGAGATCAATTGATGATGTAAAAGATGTCAAATTATCAAGCCAACACTAATTTCATTCTCATCTAAGTTATTAGTGTTTTTTCCACAATCTAATGTCCGTGGAAATGGCCCATTGGATCTTAACCTTGTAACTCAACTATCCGATCTAGATACATGCCCTAGCCTACCATCATTCTCACCACTACCTTCCTTTTATTTACACAATGCCTAGTTCTCTTCTTGTAGATTGATTTCTCTTCTTCCTTGCCTTTATTCTTTTGTGACCAACATCCACTTAATGCCTCAAAGTCCAAATTTATTCCAATAAAATTGATCCCTCCATGTATAATGCATGTATTTCTTTCAACCCAAAACCCTTCACTTGAATGTAAACCCTCACTCTGCTCTAGTCTATTATGAGGAACCTTTGCCCTAAAACTTCTTGAATCCTCCTTTTTGGCACAAAGAAGACCACCTTTACTACTTTCTCCTCCATAACTTCCCCTAATTTATGATCATTGAAACCCTTGTCTAGATGATAACTTGGTTCTGACAAAATTTCAATGTGTTTGACATCCTCCCTTGTGCTTCTATTGGAAATTGTTTGCCTCCATTTGTATAGTTTTCCATACCTATTACTATTATCCCTTTCTCCCCGAAGACCTTAGACTTTTGAATTGTATGATGATGTCTAGATGAGACCAAAATCTGCACACCATCATATAGATCTTCATAATACTATAGGAGTTGCTCCTCCTCAATGTCCATGCTTTCTCAAGACTAGTTTCCATTTATATACTAAGGTTAATAAAAATAATATGGGGGTTCATATTCTTGTCCCTTATGAATTCATGTGTGTGTGTAAACATATAAAAATAATAATACGAGTTAAAGCATCCGAACTTGGGTTATGTTTCCATCATCACTTGGAATATTACTCACATATAATGTAATACACAATCCTTCATTAACAATTATCATCATAACTTTAGGGTTAACTACCTCCTTTAGAGTCAAGACTAGGGTTTACAGAAACTAGGATTCCTCTTCACATCATTGCTAGGGTTCCTTGCCTACTTGATGTTGTACATCCTATTATCCAGGCTCAATTATCAAAGGTCTTTCATGATCTAAGGGATTCATTGTCCATTTCTCCATCCTTCACATGGAAGGTTAAGGTAGATGTAGTCTAGGGTTAACCAACGTGACACTATAAAGGCATTGGTATAGTGCGAGGTGAATGTTGATTGGATATTGGCGATAACACATGGAGCTACAAGTCCTTTTCCTATAGTCTAGCACTACCTAAAATAAGCTTAGAGGGATTTTATTGATCTACGACTTATGGGTTGGTCTGAGGATGTGACTTGGGGGTAAAATGGAATTTTTTTTTGCTAAGGTTCCATGCCTATAAATTTTAAATGGGTTGGGGTTCTTCTTGGCAAAAATTTGGCAATCATGGTGGATAGGACAACTCGACTTCTCATGGTTTCACTCCTCCAGTTATAGGTAAGTCCCTTATCTTTTCTTAGGTTGGTTTCTCCTTTGCATGCTTGTTATTATGGTATTGATCAAATATCTACTTGCCGTTTCGAGAGAACTAAGCATACAACTAGAGTTTCTAGTCACAATGGCATGTAAAGGTATCAATGATGAATTCTTCTCTACATCACAACTTCTAGATGCAGTTCACGGGGCTGACAATGGGTAAATGGTGGCTTTGGAAATTTGATAAAGGTTCTTGGTGGCTATAGAGTTATAGGGTAGACAAGAGTACCACTTCGACCTTTAGGGTAACTGGGTATACTAGAGTTACAAATCCTAATTTTCTTTGGTCTTATTTTTGTTTAAGGTTCAATCACATTCTGTATAATTTATGCAGGGCAAACTCTAAATCTAGCTTATTAATGGGACAATTTTTAATTTTGTGTCGCATGTTCTTGAATTAGGGTTTAGTAGCATGCCTAAATATGTTTCATGGCTCCATAATTACACATATTTATTTATTTTCCATGTTTCAATGCATATGACACTCATGTACGATTGCTTAAATTAGGGTTTCAATTTCAACCTAATTTGGATGTGATTTGGATTTAGGGATTTGAAATGTGATTCCGGCTTATATTTAGTTTTTAAGCCATTTTTTAATAGAAGCTTATGCAACCTACTTATGCTAAGTGTACTTGTAATGTTTATTGTAAGGCTTAGCATGATTTTTTTTATGGTTTAGTTCATACTATAGTGTTTATTCAAGTTTGAAATATTGTATGCACATAAGTCAATTAGGTTTTTTTCGAGTGAATTGACAATAACAGCTTAGGGTTTTAATAGTGTGGGAAAAAAATAACATGGCATAATCTTTAGTTCAATCTCCAGCAAAAACAAATCAGATTTTTGTTTATTTACTTTAGATATAGGCTAGTTCTTGGTTTAAATTTTTTGAGAAAAATCTTTACTGAGGATGAGTCCACTAATATTTTATTATATTTATTTTATTTTCAATTATTTCTTTGTTATTCCTAGGTTTCTTTTCTAAAACCACAATCCATTAAGAAAAATGGAATAATTCTAAAAACTACTCTTTACAAGCTTAAAAGAAGTTTTGAAATAACTTGAGAACGTACCCATTGATTTTTTTTTTGTAAGTGAGTTTAAGAACTTGTATTACTAAAGGGGGGTTATAATACAAAAAAGGGGAACTCCCTGGTTAAACTAGGCACTCATTGATAATTAAGAATAACTTTTGAAAAAAACCTATAAACTAGGTTAACGGTTGAAAACGTGTTAAAAGAAATTGTTTAAATTCGGGATGCAATTTGCTCTATAATAATTAACCCTGAAATTCCTTAATCGTGAATTAATTATAAATAACTTTAATACTTCAATGATAAATGAGATTAGGATTTCAACTTGGGAATGCAATGTAATGTGTTTTGACATGAACTTGTATGAACAATTTTTTTTACTAACACCTATGGAAGATTTAACCTTTTTTTTCCAATATATATATATATAATTTTTATATTCAAAGAGAGAAACAAAATTACATTCTTTAAGTGCCAAAGAATTCTATCCATAGTAAAGTCCCAAAACTCTAAGCATGACAAAACCAGAGATTTTGTTCACTTATTAAGTAAGCCTCTACATCACCAAAATATATCATCGACTATCTCCAAATTTCTAAACATAACATATTGTATATGGTAATGGATAAATACAATGTAAAAACAAGAATCTATAATAGCTTAAAGGATGCCCCACATTAACATCAAAACCCTCTTGTTTATCCACACATAAAACAAAACTAGATCATAATATAGTAAAAATCCTAATGCATAAAGCTTGTAGTTAAGAACCACCAAAGAAACATAAGATAAGAAATTCTTTAGAATTTTCCCTATGTAGAGGACTACAAGACCTCATTAAATTCTTCCACCACCCAAGATCCAACCTCAATTTGAATCCCTTCCTTCAATATTTTGCTATCTTCTTCATTTAACTCTCTATAAATATGAGAGAAAGAGAGGAATTCAACGGTAGAAGAAAACACTTTTAGTTGCTCCCCCAAAGGAATAAAAGAATAATCATGCAATGGACAACTTCTATTCATCTAGTTTACTACCAATGAAAAATCACTATACACTTGAAGAACAAAACAATGTTTTTCATGAGTAAGAACCAACATTATTTTAATTTTTCTCATTCAATGAGATTATTTTGCTTGAGCATAGACCTGCTTTATAAAAATGAGAATCAATAAGAAATAATAAACCCCTGACACCATTCATTGTGGAAGAGTTTTGGCTTGCACCATAAAATAAAGACCAAGGCTTTGATTTGTTAATGATCAAGTTTGTTATCACCCTTGGAGCCCTTTTTATAGAAGATAACCTTGACCCCACAGTCATAGCTTGAATCTATGCTAGAATTTGAAATGTTAGAATATATTTTGCCTTGAAATTTCCTACATTTCTTGACAACCAAGTCTCCAATAATACAAGGCAAGGAAACCCTCTCCATAAGTTCAACACTTTCTTAAAAAACCTTTATTTAAAACAAACTTCCATTGTACTCTCTTTCTAAACATTTGAACACTCATTATGGCCTCCACATTCCTCCAAAGATGAGTTGCAAAAGGATAATGGATAAACAACTTTGAAACATTCTCAACATCATTCCTCCCCATAAGACAAATTCCATGACCCACTTTGTTGTGTCTTTGAAGAAAGTCCCAAGTAGGAATATTGTTGTAAATAGCCAACCAAAGGAAAACTCTTTTTTTTTAGAGACTCAAGCTTACACAATGTTCTCCACCACCATGCGAGATCTTGTAACTCGCATTCCATAGAAACCTTATACCCCAAATTACCTATGTACTTCACTCTAATTTTGTTTTTGGCCCAGGGAAAGGAGTGCATATAATCTCTCATTCTAATATAAATTTTCTTAAGACTATTAATAAAGACTAACCACAACACAACTTTCCCCTTCAAGTCTTAGGTTGTCTGTTGAGAACCATTGTTGTCTGTTGAGAGCCATCCTTGACTCCAAATATCTATGGAAGTAGGACCAACCACGTGCTGCAAAGTGAAGTAGTCTTTATCATTTGAATCTTCTATCAGCTCATGTGGCATATAAAAATCCTCACCACATCCTCAAATAGAATTCACCCCTATTCTTATTTGAGCACATAAACCAACCATCCAAGCTAACTAAGCACCTATAACAAGAAATTCTTGTATTATTGCTTTCCATTGAACATAAACATTTTTGATAATATAATTGGGGAATTACCCAATCAACCAATGACCTAAGATTTATACATTTATGTTCTACAATTTGTTTCCAAAGACCCTCTGAAGACATAAACCACCATAGGTTTTTTGTTGCTAATGTGACCAAAAAGGTGTATACCTCCCAACTTCTTGGGGTTTGCAATTTTTTCCCAATTTACTAGAGGAATCTTCACTCTATCATAGTTTTCAAATCATAGGAATTTAAATCAAATCCATCAAACTTCTTTAGAATCCCTTTAGGAATATGTGCCAATAATCCAAAATAACTTCTAGGATCGATTTAACCAGGGTCAATCTCCCTCCTATCGAGAGCCATTTGTTACACCATATATTTCTATGAGCTTTGAACTTTACTAGAAGCCAACCCCAATCTCTTTTGACATGGCCATTTGGTTTAAGATTGTATTCCAAATATATAAATCCTTCTTGAAAATTTAGTTTTATAAATGGAAACATTATTACTAGCATATCCTCACAACATACCATTTTGAATACACCAAAATTGTCTCAATGCTACTATAGAGATTGAGTCTGGATAGTGGTGTCTATCATCATCTAAACTCTCGTCATTCAACAATTTATCTATTTGCTATTATATTTTTATATAAACCTTGTGACTGAAAAAATAAAATCAATAGTGTTTGATGATATTTATTACAAAATACTTAATACATCGAATTGAAAAGATAAATTTTATAAACTTAACATCCATCCAAAAAACAAACAAACTTAACTAATCTCATTAGCCATGTCTTCCATTCATAATTCTCCCAACCTCATGATAATGTGGTTATCCCAAGTGGTTCATCCTTCACTTCTTGCATAGATATCGAAGGTACCCAAGTTTTTTGGCAGATTCTTGAATTTGGGACCTATCTTACCATTGATTAATATAAAGGTCTTGCACCTTTTAACTTTCTAATTTTTTATACCAATATTCTCCCACAAGCTAAAGATATCATATATTAAATCCCATGTTTGTCCAGTTTTAAATCCGAATAAAAAATAAGAATCCCTTGATTTGAATGCATCACTTCTTTTTTAATTTTTTTGTTTCACACTTTCCTCATTAGTTGGAAATCCCTATTTATATAAAACATTGTGATCAAATGTTTTCATCAATATTTAATATGTCCCCATTACATACTTCTTTAAATACATTGTGGATAAATCTCACCCTCTAAATGATTTTCATGGACATCCTATACTTACTATTTATCTTATGATCCCACGCCAATAACTTTTCTTTTGTATATGTTAAACCAACATAAATGACACATTTGATTGTTTCAAAGAGAGGGATATTAGGATACTCCTACATTAGTTAAATCTTTATCAGAATCAGTTTCAAAAAAGAACAATTGGCTATGGAAAAGGCTCTTCGACAATCGACAATGGAAAGGTTCAAGGATATGGATGGTGAAGGAGATCAACTTGTTAGTGTGAAGGTCCCCATGCCATCATGACCACTATCGACACCTTCATTTAATTAAAAACATGAGGCAAGCACAATATGTAAAGTTAAGGCAAAGAATTATTGTAAAAGAAAAAAAATGATGTATTGAAAAAATACAACTTTCATGAGACCTCTTTCACATTGTGCAAAAAAACAAAACAAAAGAAGAGGGAGGATAAATGATCTTTGGGGAAGGTGAAGAGTTGGGGATGCTTGACTTTTCAGCTATCCCCCCAGTTGAGCTTGCCTCCTATATCCTAATAGTTTGAGAAGGAGAAGGGGTTATTTGTATGAGAAGGAAGATGAATGTTACCCATATTTCAGTGAAAAGAAAAGAGTTGAACCAAAGAGCATGTAACCTTCCCATTCTTGCATAATAAAATCATGGCCAAAGCCAATTGAATGTTAGTTTTCCCATTTGGGTTTCCAGTGTAAATCATGTCTCAAGTGTGTGTTTTTCCTTTCATTTGTTTATTGAGTTATTGGTTGCATTATAACCGTTGCTCCGTAGATATCTTACCTCTGTTGAGTAGTTAATACAATAATGTTTTAGTAATTTGTTGTGTGAGAGGTTTTTCTGCATAATACAATGTTTAATGGAAAAAATCCATCCCAACAGCTCTATGTTTTCCACCATTGAGTGATTCCATATATCCAAATCTATTTTTGTTTGCTTGGAAGTTGCTAATTTATTTTTTAATAGTTGTTAGGGGGAATTTCTCTCACTCCTTGGGTCAGATTTGTTGTTGGCTAGTGTTTTCTCACAACCTATAGGTCGTACCTCTTCCTCTCGACCAACATCTATTTGTTGGTTGGTGTTCTTTCCTTTCCATGAGTGATGTCCTTCCTTGGACCATGTATTTCCTTATTGGATTGTATGCTCTTGTGCCCATTCACCGTACAGTTGCTATGGGCATCCAATTCTTCATCGGCTTCTACTCTATAGTGCCCACACCCCGTATGGTCACTCTATGTGTCCAATTCTTCCTCGATTTATATTCTCTAGTGCCCACACAATGAATGGTTGACCTACGTGTTCAAACATTTGCTAACGGGTGTAGTAACTCTCTCCTCTATGTTGTGTGTAATATTTTGTTTATGATAGAGTGTTGGCATAATGCTATTGAAACGTATGGCCATTTGGAGGCAAATAAAGATTGTGTACTATATTTAATGTGAGATTATGTGATTATTTTCCATTTTTCGGTTGATTTTTCCTTTATGATTGAGAAACTCAACTATTTGGTGAATACCTCCACCACCTTGGCTACTTGTTCCATGGAAGGATAAATTGATTTGGTGTGGGTTTATTTATGGTTTCTTTATCACTCACTAGAGTTGAATTCTTCATAATTGTTCGTCACAAATCTAAGTTTTGTAATGGTTATCCTCTATCCAACTAGTGGTAAAATGGATTAAATGTTTTATCATGAATCAAATGAAGAAGATTCTTGGTTGTTAGACTCGAAGTCTGTTGTTAGAGGTTTCCATGCCTAGACTAGTTTATAGTATAATTAAAGTAGCTAAGGTGTCTAGGTTACTTTTTTAACCAATGTCATTGTATTATTCTTGAAGAATTAGCAAAAATAAAACAGTATAATTTGATTTGCATTGGAATCTGCATTGATGAAATGGAGAGGCTATAAGCCTACCATTTACGGATCAGATGTTATCAGAGCCTAAGTTCGAGTAAACCTAGTGAGACATGTATAGTAATTACCCATAGTGACTACTGAAGAAGTGGACAAGAGTTGTTTCCAGGGTTAGATTGAAGTAGATCACCACAAATGGCTAGGGAACATCAAATAGGAGATGAGGATGAAGATATTAGGGTCAGGTTGTATTGGATTGAGCAGAAGGTGGCCACACTAACATCAATGTTGTCACAACTATTGGAAAAAAATGTAGGTAAACACCATCAATAGAGTTTGGTCATGAAGAAACTAGAAAAGAAGAAAAGAATCCAAAGGCAGAGTGCAAGGCTTAGCCAGAGATGGGAGAATGTAGTTATTATAGGGCACATGTACCTTTTTGTGTGGAAGCCAAGGTGGACATCAAGCCATTATATGTTGGGGAAGTTGATGCCATCAAATTGAACCAATGGCTATAACAGATGGAAGTATGTTAAAGTTTAATCTATTATTAGGTTACCTTTCAATTTACTAGATAACAATAGCATAGATAGGATCATTGAGAGAAGCACAATCACAAGATACGCAACATTTATCCTGGGAAACCCTCATGGGGAAGAAAACCCAACAAAACTTTCTTAATATAGATAGCCAATACAATGCCAAGACAATGAACTAAACAACACAGAAATTCCTCTCCCAAGGATGCGCCTCTCTCTCTCTCTTCCTTCTTCCGGCAACTGGTAACTGCAGCTTCCTTCAATACTTGCGCACTAGATGAGTGAGCTGAGTGTGTGTCTAAATGAGGCGTTTTCCTCTCTTATTTATACAATATGGCAGGTGTGAACAAAAGTGGCTTTTCACTGGCAGGGCCGACTTCTCATTCTGGGTGGTTAGAACCACCTTTATTTAATCTGGGGGTTGACTTCTCATTCTGCCTATTACAATTAGGGTTTGACCGCAAAATGGGATTTGGTCAATTACAATGCCCGACATGATCAATCCACAAAATGGGATTGATCTAATCAATAATAAATATATTTTATCTTTATCCACAAAATGGGATAATAATATTCTTTGCAGTTACATAATATTTTAACACTCCCTCTTAACAAGAAGGATATTCTTTATCTTTTGACAGGTCACCGAATTTCAACTTCAACTAGGCAGCAACATCCACTGGATAACATCATCAACTGGGCAACATCATCAACTAGATAACATCATCAACTAGGTAACAACATCCACTGGATAACATCATCAACTGGGAAACATCTTCAACTGGGCAACATCATCAACTAGGAACATCATCAACTGGGCAACATCATCAATTGGGTAACAACATCAACTGGATAACATGAGGTATCAATATAATCCTCTTGGTCATCTGGCATCACGATCTATGACTGACATATCTATAAATCATCGGAAGTTTTGTTCTCTTTATATTCGTGCAGAAGATACTCCTTCTTTCTTTCGTCTTCACGCAGAAGATACTTTTTCTTATCTTCACACAAAATATATATTATCTTCACACAGAAGATATATTATCTTCGCATAGAAGATGTCTTATCTTCACACAGAAGATATTCTATGATTTTTTCCATTCCTTTTATGTTCTCCCTTCTCTTGTAGTCATCTATCTCACCCATCCACTGGGGAGGAATACTACCATAGCTTCACTCCTAGTCATCCCACATGAACTAGAGAAGCTAAGATGCTAGCCTAGGCAAGACTATACTCCCTTTCCATGATCCACACAAGATCACGACACAAACCTCAAGAGACAACTAACCATTCCACATGGTCAAGGTTTGTGTTCTAGGCTACTTAATCCTTGGCCAAAGGAGAGTATTTTCCCACTGCCCCTTGGAGAAACATCCACACTCCTCTCTACAAGGGTGGTCACACCCCTCTCTACGAGGGTATTCTAGCATGTCCCTAGAGTATCCAAAACTCAATACTTGGACGGAGGCCAACCTTGGCAAATTTCTCATTCCCCTTCTCTACGATGGTCTCTTCCTTCTCTACGAAGGTCTCTTCTCTTTTCCTTCTCTATGAAGGTCTACCTGTGGGATTGCTCTTTCCTTCTCTGCAAAGGTCTTTTCTCTTTCTCCTTCTCTACGAAGGTCTAGTTATGGGATCTGAAAAAATCTCTTGTGGTCCAAAATATTTCCATGGTATAATACCATGCTACCCATATGTTGGGCACCATCCATCTACTAGATAAATTTCATCAAATCACGATCCCCCATTTCGAACTCAGAGACATGGCTCCCTTTTGCACCAAACTAATAGCTTCTAATCATTATCCTTGAAGTTCTTTTTTTGTAATATCCTGGGTGACTTCTTAAGTTCAAACATTTCTTTCTGACTTCATACTGGATCAACCTGCTCCCTCTGCATCTATAAGAATGGTACTGGAGAAACCTATAATTACCTACATCTTATCAACTCTATCTGAGTATCCATCTTTTTCTTCATCTTGAGCATTTATGTTCTGCATCTTTAGGAGCCTCATGCTCCTATATAAATATTGGATATTGTCTGGTCTTTACTGACTATCACCATATCATGCATCCTTCTCATGTTGTCTAACTTCTGCAAGTTACGACATGAGTTCTTTCTTCCGAGACCTGTAAACATACTTATAGTATGCTTTCTGAAATAAATATTTTATCTCTTTCTTCATCCTCTTCTTTGATACTTCCTTCATAAGTCTGCATAGATACTAAAGTAAAACGAGGTTAATTAACATTCTCACAAAAATATCTAACTTGTAATAATAAAGTATTAAAGTAAACAAGATACTAGAAATAAACATGAATACTTATCTTTTGTTTTTGTGTGGGAGGCTCCACAGACTCCACCATTTTCTATCTTTCTTCAGATCAACTATCTTCAACTTAAAGTACATAACCCTCAATTTCTGCTAAATATTTCTTTGAGGGAGGATATTCCTCTTCCTCTGCCACATGTGCTTGATACTTTATTTTCCCTTTTCCTTGAGGACAGTCATAAGAAAAGTGTCCCAACTTTTGACAGTTGTAGCATCTGATCTTTGAAACATCTTTCTTCTTATCTGGAACTCTTACGGAGTTAGATTCTTTATTGTTCTTCCTAAAGGAACTTCTTTTGTTCTTTTGAGCTGTAAGAGCTTCCTCTTCTTCAACAATTAATCTCTTCTATTGGTCTGCAAGTCTAGATTCTTCATGTGTGCAATCTGCCCATAACTTATCAAACTTGGGTAACTTGATTCTTGCACACACTCCTTGTACAAAAGGAATCCAAAATGTTGGAAACCCATTTAGGGTTGTGGTTACAAGCTCTTTGTCACTTATGACATCTCCAATAGTTGCAAGTTGATCTCTGATCTGAGAAACTCTCATAAGATAGGATGTGACAGATTCTGAGTTTTCCATCTTCATATTATGAAGTTGATTTCTTAAGGAAAGATTTCGGCTAATGTCTTTGCTTTCATATAACCTGTTGAGTGCTTCATACATTTGCCTTGTTTTCTGTAGTTCGGAAATATGAGGGATCAAGTGATCCTTTACTAAATATGACACGATTCTCTTTGTTTTCTTTTCATTATTCTTATGCTTGGTCTTTTTCTCTTCTTCATCTGGTTCTGGTACACCCACTGTAACATGTTCTAGGAGATCATTCTCGTCTAGAATCATCTGCAACCTATGCTTCCAAGATCTAAAGTTTCTAGATCCTTTCAGCTTGTCTTCTACCCTCATGTTGGTAGCCATTCTTTTGTAGAAGAAACCCTAGCCCTCCGGGCTATAGAAATAATAGAAAAATCAAATTTCTTGGATCTGAAAACTAAACTCACAAAAAAATGCACTGGACTAAGGCGAGTAGGCTGGTGTGTTTAGATTTCAAAAAATCCAACTTTAACCCCTCCAATATTGATCTGCGGATTTCTGGACTAGTGCTTCTGGTTTTTTGGTACTTCTGGTACTTCTGGTACTCTGGTTTTCTGGTACTTCTGGTACTTTGTGAAAACTAGGGTTTCACTTTCCGGAGATCTAGCCACCGAAAAATTGCACTGAGGATGCCAAAATATTCCTTGAGGTAGGCGCACCTTTCTAGATGGATTTGGGGCTGAAATTCTTCTTCAATAAAAAACCCTAATTTTCATGTACGACAACGGTGACATTTTTCTTTTTCCTGTGAAAGATGCTCTCTTTAGCTTAGCTCTGATACCATGTTAAAGTTTAAGCTATTATTAGGTTACCTTTCAATTTACTAGATAACAATAGAATAGATAGGATCATTGAGAGAAACACAATCACAAGATACACAACATTTATTCTGGGAAACCCTCATGGGGAAGAAAACCCAGCAAAACTTCCTTAATATAGATAGCCCATACAATGCCAAGACAATGAACCAAAGAACACATAAATTCCTCTCCCAAGGATGCACCTCTCTCTCTCTTCCTTCTTCTAGCAACTGGTAATTGCAGCTTCCTTCAATACTTGAGCACTAGATGAGTGAGTTGAGTGTGTGTCTAAATGAGGCGTTGGCCTCTCTTATTTATACAATCTGGCAGGTGTGAACAGAAGTGTCTTTTCACTGGCAGGGCCAACTTCTCATTCTGGGTGGTTAGAACCACCTTTATTTAATCTGGGGGCCGACTTCTCATTCTGCCTATTAAAATTAGGGTTTGACCAATCCGCAAAAGGGGATTTGGTCAATTACAATGCTCGACATGATCAATCCACAAAAGGGGATTGATCTAATCAATAATAAATATATTTTATCTTTATCCACAAAAGGGGATAAGAATATTCTTTGGAGTTACACAATATTTTAACAAGGTATACTTCAGTGTGCATGAAGTAACTGGAAAACAAAAGATTACAATCACTCGATTGAAGATTCAAGGCCATGCTATAGCGTGGTGGGAGAGTGATGTAGTAGGTGGAGCATTGGAAAATGAGTCATCAATGACTGATTGGGAGGTGTTCAAGGACACGATCAAAGAAAATTTCTACCCAATCAGATATAAGGAGAACCAATAGAATGTATGGCATTACTTCAGGCAAAGGAAAGGATAGTTAATGAAAGAATTCACCACTAAGTTCATGAAGAGAGAAATTCATATGGCATTCTCTCTCAAAATTCTATACATGTTAATCAAGTATTTGAGGGAATTTATACCTCATATTCAGCATCAATTGATGTTATTTAGACCAAATAAAATTGATGAGGCCAATGTACAAGCAAACTAATTTGAGGGAGACAAGCAGAAGAAACAGTCAAGCACACACAAGTAAGTAGAACCACAAGATCAACATAAAAAAAAGAAAAACAAGATGAAGTGGAATGAGAAGAAGATTGTGGCAGTGACACAGGAAATAAACCCCTTCTACCAAGCAATGTAAAGGTTGTGATTGAAAGGGACACAATGAGAACTATTGAAATTGCACCCTATGAAGCATCCCAAACATTTCCAAAAGAAGAAGAAGAAAGTGATGTTAATTGTGGATGTCGAGGAAAGGGTGGACAACATCTCAGACCTAGAAGGGAAGATTAGTTGCACCAATATTCAAAAGGAGGTGGCATTAGTTGGTTGCAACCACATGGAGGAGAACGAGATGACTAATTTTTTTTACATTAAAATTTGCATGAAACAGAGCAAGGTGGATTTCTTGTTTGATCCCTATTCATAGTCCAACTTAATCTCTACACAATCGGTTGAGAATATTGGGATAGATACATAAGATAATCCACAACCATGCCCTACGGGCTGGGTAAGGAAAGATGTGGAATTGAAAATGAGCAAGCAATGCAAATTCAAGACCATGATCAACTAGGACTGTGTTGATGAAGTGGTTACATATGTGGTTCCTTTGGATGTATGTGGAGTCATCTTGGGAAGCCCATACTTGTAAGTGATAGATTGCATCTTTGGGAGGAGATATACCCAGTATAGGATAGTGAAAAAGGGAAAGGAATATTTCATAAATGCACACAAGGACAAAGTCAATCTCTCTTTAATTAACACTCATTAAGCCAAAAGAATCATGGGTAGTGTGAAGAAATTTGTCTTGCTATTTTTGAGAGAAGGAGATGAGAGCGAGTTGGAGATGAAGGCATCCTTGAAAGGATGTAGTGGAAAGTAGTGTCATTAACTAAAACAACTGATAGAATCCTACAAGGAAGTGTTTCAAGAGCCTCAGGGAATTCCACCCAAGTGAGAGGTTGAACATGAGATTCAGTTGTTTCCAGAGTCACCACTGCTTAACATTGGACTGTATAGGTAGTATATCACTGAAGTTGATAAAGTGAAGAATCATTTTTAGTAGTTGTTGGAGAAAGGGGTCATTAGACGTAGTACGTTGCCATGTGTCCCACCCATTATCATCATGCCAAAGAGGGAAAGTTGGAGAATGTGCATTAACTATCGTGCTCTGAATAAAATTACCATCAAGAATAAATATTTTCCAAGGATTGATTACTTGTTGAATAAGTTGCAACAAGCCAAATTATTCACCAAGCTAGACCTCAAATCAGGTTATCGACAAGTGAGGATCAAAGACGAAGACATGTGGAAGACAACATTCAAAACAAGACAAGGTTTGTACGAGTGGTTAGTAATGTCTTTCAGTTTATGCAATGCACCTACAAATTTTATGATATTGATGAATGATGTGTTATGCCCCTTCATTGACTCCTTTGTAATAGTATATCTAGATGACATACTAATTTTGAACAATATGTGGGAAGAGCACTTCTCACATGTGACGCGGGTACTAGAGACCTTAAGGAATAATAAGTGAATTTCATATTTGCATAAATGTGAGTTTGAGAAGAAATCCTCGATTTATGTTAGACACATGGTAAGTGGAAGAGAGTTGAGAATCGATCCAGAGAATATTGCAGCCACCACCCAATGGCTTGTCCCCACTAGCATGATAGAGGTTAGGAGTTTCATGGTAGCAGCCGAATATTTGAGGAAGTTCATTGTAAACTTCTCCACAGTACCAACACCATTGCACTCCTTGACTACCGAAGGAAATANGGGATAACATAGATCATTTGAATACCTAGAGAAGAAAATCGATGATGCTCCAATTTTAGTCATGCCAAATTTTCAACGACATTTTGAGCTAAAGACTAATTCTAGTGGGTATGCATTAGGAGCAATACTCATGCAAGGAGGAAGGCATGTGTGATACCATTAAAGTTGTTTCATGGAGAGGTTCTTGACTACCCCACTTATGATAAATAGCTCTTCCTAATTGTACAAGCAGTGAATAAATGAAAGCATTGTCTCCTAGGAAAAGAGACCATCATACACAAAAATCATCAGCCCCTTAAATACATGCAGAGTTAGAGAAAGATGCACCAAGTGAGGCATTACAACTGGTTAGGTTTCTTGAAACAATTTCATATAATGATCAAGTACAAGAAAGGAGACACGAACAAGCTAGCAAACATTCTCTCTTGACCACCACTTAAGAAGATTGCAACAATTGGAGTGATAATGCGGCTTGAGCCTTTCACTCATGAACTTCTAAGTGAAGATTGTTAGGAAGATGAATATTTCATAGGAGTCTACAAGCCGCTGAAGGAGAGATCATTTATTTCCATGGAAGAAAATGAATACGATCTTCAAGATGGGTTGTTATACAATATGGATAAACTATGCATACCCTAGGACAAAGGATTCTAGTTGATGCAAGAATGACACACTTAGTTTCTAGGAATTTTTGCATGACAAAGACAGTGAAAAATTTGCAGTGGTATGTGTATTGGCCAAAGATGGAGGAGCGGGTGGAAAATTTTATTAGAGGTTGTGTTGTTTACAACACTAGCAAGCTAGGCAATTGGAAACTTGTCTTGTACATGCCATCACTAGAACCAATCACGCCTTGGGAGAGCATGTCCATGGACTTTGTTGGAGGTTTCCCTATGACTCATAGAGGCCATGAATACTTGTTTTTAGTGGTGCACTGTTTCATCAAAATGTGTGTGCTCATCACGTGTAAGAAGACAATCTCTAGACAAGAGGCAGATGAACTATTTTTCAGTGATGTTTGGGTACATTTCATATGGCCAACCTCCATCATATTTGATCGAGACAGCAAGTGCTTGGGTAAATTTTGGACAACACTTTCGGAGAGAATGGATTTCAAGTTGAATTATTCCACTGCATTCCATCCCTGGATTGATGAACAAATGGAGGTTGTTAATCAGATGTTGGTACAATTGTTGAGAGGCTACAATAGCAAACATCCAAAGACTTGGGATGAGCAATTAGTTTACATTTAACACACCTACAGTAAATCACTTCATTCTTCCACCAATAAGTCTCCTTTCCATATATGTTTTGGCTACTTACCTCCTTCACCATTTGATAGTATGTTGGACACCAGAAGGATGAAGAAAGGTCGTGAGGAGATGAAAAGAAGGAGAGCACATTCATGGACAAAATCAGGCTGATGCATCTAAGGGTATAGGAGCAGCTTGAGAAGATCCAATAGATGTATAAAGTTAGGCATGACCAATATAGGGAGGATCACAAGTTTTGTGTTGGAGATAAGGTCTAGGTTTACCTCTGTAAGGAATGATTGCAAGGATCAACAAATAAACTGAAGCCCCTTAGTTATGGACAATTTGATATCATTGAGAAGGTGAATGAGAATGCCTTCAGGTTTAGATTTCCTTCTTATATGTAGATCAAATTGGTAGTAAACCTGGAGTATTTGAAATTGTTTGAACCTTCAATGTTGGACAAAGAGGAGGAACACCATATTCTTCCTACTATTGAAGACTTTGCACCACACACTCTAGAAGAGTTGAAAGAAGACATAGTTTTGTATCGCAAGGAGTAGGTAACATGCATAAGATAGAAAGAGATATGTTATATTGGTCTCAGAGGACAGACTCCAAGGAAGGAAAAGTGGTATGAGAGGAACCAGATTGCAAACATGTTCCCTCATGTATCCTTGGCAGCTTTTGGGGACCAAAAGCCTCCCAATGGGGAAGTGTGATCTAAATCGGATCTGAACAAGAAAAAATAGCTATGGCACAGGCTCTTCGATGATCAACAATGGCAATATTCGAGGTTATGGATGATGAAGGAGACTAACTTGTTGGTATGAAGGGACCCATGCCATCACAATTGGTGTCCACACCTTCATTAAATTAAAAACATAAATCAAGAACAATATGTAAAGTTAAGGTAAAGGATTATTGTAAAAGAAAAAAAAATGATCTATTAAAAAATACAACTTTCATGAAACCTATTTCCCATTGTGCAAAAAGAAAAAGATAAAAAAAGGGAGAAGGAACGAGCTTGGGGGGAGTTGAAGGGTTGGGGATGCTTAATCTTCCAGATATCTCCCCGATTAAGCCTACCTCCTATATCATGATATTTTGAGAAGGAGAAGGAATTATTTGGCTAAGAAGGAAGATGGATGCTACCCATATTTCACTGAGAAGCATAGAGTTGAAATTGAGAGCATGTAACATGCCCATTGATACATAATAAAAACCTAGCTGAAGCCAATTAAATGTTGGTTTTTCCATTTAGGTTTCTAGGGTAAATCATGTCTCAAGTGTGTGTTTTTCCTTTCATATGTTGAGCATGTTGTTGTGTTAGTTCATTTAGTGGTTTATTGAGTTATTGGTTGCATTCTAATGGTTACTCTATAGATACCTTACCTATGTTGAGTAGTTAATAAGCTAAGATTTCAATAATCTATTGTGTGGGAGGTTTGTCTACATATCATAGTGTTTAATTAAAAAAACCCATCCCAACAACTATATGGTTTCCACAGTTGAGTGATTCTAGATATGGGAAATCAATAGTTCCCCTCAATATTTGTTGTTATTTGCTTGGAAGTTGCAAATTTAGTTTTTAATAGCTATTAGGGGATTTCTCTCCCTCCCTGAGTCAAAAGTGTTGTTGGCTATCATTTTCTCACAAACTATAGGTCATACCTCTTCCTATGGGCCACCATCTATTTTCTATTTGGTACTCTCCACTTTCCACATGTTGTATCCTTCCTTGGACTGTGTCTTTCCTCATTGGTTCATATGATCGTGTGCCCACACATCATACGGTCACTCTGGGCATCCAATGATTCAATAATTTCTATTATGTAGTGCCCACACCCTGCATGGTCGCTATATGTGTCCAATTATTCCATGGTTTCTATTCTCTAGTGCCCATGCACCCTATGGTTAACCTGGCAATTCAAACATTTGCTAATTGGTGTAGTAATGATCTCCTCTATATTGTGTGTAATATTTTGTTTATGTCCAAGCGATGGAAAAATGCTATTGAATCACACGACCATTTAGAGGAAAACAAATATTTGTATTGTGTTTGATATGAGCTTGTGAGGTTATTTTCCATTTGGTCGCTTTTTCCTTTGTGACTAGGCAACTCAATTGTTTGGTGAACAAATCCACCACTTGGGTTGCTTGTTTCATGGAAGGAAAACTTGATTTGGTGTAGGTTTATTTATGGTTTCTTTTTCACTTACAAGAGTTGAATTCTTCATAATTGATAGTCACAAACCTAAGTGTTGTAATGGGTATCGTTTGTTAGATTTCTTATCATCAATGAATTGAAGAAGATTCTTAATTGTTAAACTCAAATTCTGTTGTTGGAGGTTTCCATATCTAGCCTAGTTTATAGTACAAATTAAAGGAGTTGAGGTGGCCAAGTTTTTTTAACCAATGTCATTGTTTTATTCTTGAAGCATTAGCAGAAAGAAAAGAATACAATTGGATTTGTGTTGGATTTCATGTTGATGAAATGGACGAGTTATAATCCTACAATCTACAAATCAATTCTAGCCTTATGTAATGATTTATCCCAATCACATAATAGTAATATCCAAAACATTTTGATCGATCAAATGTAACCCTACTGGGAACCTCCGTCAGTTCAACAATAACTAGGTAGTCAACCACAGGTGCATATGGATTGTGCCTCATCAATGTTTTCAAGTTGTGAGTATGCAAATGGTGTGGATTTCTAATTTGATGTTTCCCTTGGCCTTCTATGGTTTTCTAAAGTTGTTTCACATTCAATTGAAATGTATAACCATTATTAACCAAATTATTCCTCCTTGATGGATCTCAAATTGTATTTTATATTATTTTAATAACATCATCCTCTATATTAGCACTCGGTATTATGATTTCCCTATTACTCCATGTATTTTCATTGTTATATTCAAAGCTAACCATGGCTCCTTCGTCAAGATCAACAACATTATATCTTCTCTCTCTTATGATTCAAAGGAGTTTCATCTAAATCTATATTATATTCATGATCATTAGGCATGGAAACATCCTTAGGCATGCTCATTTTGTGTTTATCTTGTTTCTTCTTCTTTTTAACAGGACTAGCATGAATGTCAACATAATCCTCATTTTGTGTTGCTAAAGGCTAAAATTTAACCTTTCTAACCTTATTAGGTCACTGAGTTTTCTTTATTTTCTATGTTTTTTCTAGCTCCACACCTGTAGTTTGAACTTCTAGTACTCTTTATTTATTTTCCCTTACTTCTTGTGCCTCTTCCATATGAAAGGCACTCATGACATCCATGTAAAATAAATCCCCCCAACATGCACGAAAGTGGCATAGAAAATTGTTGTAAAAATAAAATATAGCATTTTGGTATTAAATATATAGAAATAATATCTTGGCACTTATATCAATATACAAAATCTTAAAAAGGAATAAACAATCTTTGCATGTCTCAATGTCTTCCATAAAAGATGCATTTAATTCTGTAAAACATTACTGTGTATTATAAATGTTCACTTAAACAATATATAATTTTCTTTGCATGTCTCAATGTCTTCCATAAAAGATGCATTTAATTATGTAAAACATTACTGTGTATTATAAATGTTCACTTAAACAATATATAATTTTCACATATGTCTTGATATTTCATGAGTGGATAAAATCTCTATGCTCAACACCAATGTCTTCCATAAAAGATGCATTTAATTCTGTAAAACATTACTGTGTATTATAAATGTTCACTTAAACAATATATAATTTTCTTTGCATGTCTCAATGTCTTCCATAAAAGATGCATTTAATTATGTAAAACATTACTGTGTATTATAAATGTTCACTTAAACAATATATAATTTTCACATATGTCTTGTTATTTCATGAGTGGATAAAATCTCTATGCTCAACACCACACATGTATCTCATAAACAAAATCAACACAATAAAAAATATGTTTTATCCATTGCTACTATGTCTGTCCTYCACATACAAAGAATAGTCCATTTTGTTTTCCCCTTAAGTAGATTTGCAATCTCTAACCTTCTCTAACTTTTTTCATAATTTTTTAAATTTTTTCATAATTTTTTAAAGCTTAATTAATAAACCTTGAACATACGTGTTAGTGTTTTATTAGCTAATAATCTTGATAGCACTTTGCAATTTTGGAAGCCAAGCCACGATCTAGAAACATTAATAAATAACTTCCTTAACCATTTTCTTGTACAAACAACATAGTATAATTTATGGTTTTAACAATAATAAATTGTATATGTGTGATTTAAATATAAAACACATATATGTGTTTTAAATATAAAACATATATATCTATATGTTTTAAATTTAAAACACATATATTTGTTTTAAATTTAAAACATATATATTTGTTTTAAATTTAAAACACATATATTTGTTTTATATTTGTTTTAAATTTAAAACACATATATGTGTTTTATATATAAGACATGTTTTATATATAAAACACATATACATTTAAAAAAATAAAAATAAAACACAAACATTCAAATGAACAAAATCAAATTAATTTTTTTAAAACTAAAAATTATATGTTAAAAAATAACACTACTACAAAAATAAATAAATAAATTATTAAAAAATAAAAATAAAAAAAAATAGAATTATAAAGTTTAAAACTTACTTTATAATTAAAAAAATACACATTTAAAAATTAAAATTAAAAACTTTTAATCAAAGAATTAAATCATACCTAAACAAATTTAAATAAAAATAAAGTTGTGAATATTAAAAAAATCAAAATTAGAGAAGTTAAAAAGAACATATTAAAAAACAAACTTCAATATGTAATGTAAGTGGATTGACATCTTTCAGTGTTGGATTGACATCTTTCAGTATTGGACACCTAACTACCAAAATTACATTTTTCCCTTGAAATAAAAATAAAGTTTGAATATTAAAAAAATCAAAATTAGAGAAGTTAAAAAGAACATATTAAAAAACAAATTTCAATATGTAAGTGGATTATACATTGTTTAGTCAATGATGTCTTCAATAAGTGACATCTTTCAGTATTGGACACTTAACTTAACTGCCAAAATTATATTCTTCCTTTATGAGTTTTTAGATTATATATATATATATATATATATACACACACACACACACACACACACACACACACACATTGAGTGGGTCTAATGGTTAAGAACATGTGTTTCCTCTTAAGAGGTTACAAGTTCAAATCCATAGGGGGTAGGGTATGTATACCTTTGTAGACTTTATCAGTCAAATCGTTGGGCAGAGGGGGGTCCCTTGTCCCACAAACAAGGGGATCATTATTATTATTATTATTGATTTTTAAAATTAATTAATAGAGAATTAAAAAAATTATATATAAAAACAAATCTTTCATAAAGAGTGAGGTCATTTAATACTAGGCATTGTTATAGTCCACCTCACCTCTCTGTACCTTCCCTCCCACATTGTCACTCCCTTCCCCTCTGCACTCATTGCTTGAAGCGACGGGCAGAAATGGAGGTGCGGGTAGGGAAAGTGTGGGAGAGGCCCATTTCCCTCCTCTAACCTACTACTTCAAGAGGTGGGTGTGAACGAAGGTGCATGTGGGGAAGGGAGGGGCAAGGGAGTGATGGGTAAGAGAGTCAGGATGACGATAGGCAAGTTAGGGCAATGCCTAACACCACCCTCCTCCTCGAAAGGGGAATGGAAAGGAGGTGGGGTAGGCTAAGGAAGTGCCTAGCATCACTCTCCCCCTTATATATATATATATATATATATATATATATATATTGGATTTTATGTTTTTATTTTATTTTATTTTATAGATTTCCCTTTTATCTTCTATCTCCCTTGCTTTCTCCTATTGAGTATCTCGACAAATCCCTTTCAGAATCCAGGAAGCTCCGTCTCACACCGTTATGTGAAAATAAAATGAGCGCCCCCCCCCTCCTCCCAACCCCTTTCAACTTATATTTGAAAAGAATCGTGAGAATGACACCAAAATAGAGTTCACATCATTTCCTTTTTATTTTCTTGAATTGTTGCATTGAATTTGCATTGTTTTTGCATCGAGTGTCATGGTGCTAACATAAGGCACGTGTTGTTCAATGTTGTATCAGTGTCATCTTGGAGTTGATCTACATCATTTTAGCATCTCTCTGCATCATGCAAAACAACCTTAACACAAAAATACTCATCACCTTTTGTCGTGGTAAAATGTTTGCTTTTGTTATTAATATAAAAACAAAATTATTATTATTATTTAAAATTTATTATTATTATTATTTAAAATTTAATATGATTGTTTAAATTTTATTATTAGTATTGTTGTTGTTGTTGTTGTTGTTGTTATAATTATAATTATTGGTATTGTTATTGTTGTTGTTGTTGGTGGTGGTGGTGTTGTTGTTATTGCAATTACTATTAATTATAATTAAATTTCCCCTGGACCATGAGACATGCCCTTTGTATGGAATCTTTAATTATAATTAAATTTCCCCTGGACCATGAGACATGCCCTTTGTATGGAATCTTTGACTTAGAACTGAGGCATAAACCCAATTCAAATGCTTAACACACCAAGGGAGGGTCTCTTCACCCAAGACATGCTTCAAGAATGGAAACTAGTGCCTTAGAACTGTGCACTACTTTTAAGACATGGTGCATAACATCTGAAGTTCTAAGGCCCTACACACTACTTTTATGGCTCATTAGCCATGAAAAGGCCCCAAACCACACCATGTACACTCTAGCAAGAATTTTTGGTCAAAAAGTGGGGTATGATCTTGATTCTAAGGTTTGGAGCCACACTAAACACATTTCTCTTAAACCATGACATTGTTTGAGGCAAAATACTATGGGCTTAAAATCTAATGATGCTTATATGGCTCATGGGAAATGTAGATATTCCCAAACAATGATGCATTCCCTCCATAACATATCATTTTTCCATGAGTCTCTTAACCTAGAGGATGCTTCAAGGGAAAAAAAGAGGGGCTTAAAAACTATAGAAACCTTCTACAACCTTTGGATCATGCATAAGTCCATAGACCATCACACAATCCCTTTGGAAGTGATCTTCACCCCAAGAGTGGGACACAAGCTTGATTCTCTAGTTTGACACACTATGAATGCATCTCATGACCAATATAAATGCTTTAGTTGTAAAATGGAGGGACTTGGGCCCTAAATTCTTGATCTAAGAGACATAGGCCATGCATGAGGCCTCAAAGCATGTGAGAATCCCCCTAGACAAATTTGTTGGCCCACCTAATTTTTACCAAGAATTGTGACAAAGGATTTCTTGAAGGAATATTGCTCCCAAAAGTCACATATGGGCCCAATTTCTGGGATTTGAACACTAGATATGTGTCTCTCCATCCAAGACATGATTAATGGGAAAACAATAGGAGCTTAGACCTTATACACTATGCATAGGTCTCATGAGAAAATCATGGGGCCTTGACTTGAAATAACACCTCCATAAGGAATCTTTGTCATCTTAGTGTATATAAGCTTTGATTATAAGGCTTTGTAAACCAACAATAGTTCTTCTATCCCATAACACCATTTAGTGCTAAAACTTAGGTGTTGAGGTCCTAAACACTATTAAGGCCCTAAATAATCATTTTGAAAGGAATCTTTATTTTATGAGTGTCATATTTGCTTAACTCCAAATTTTGGTACACTGAGGACGAGTCACTTAGCCAAAGACATGTTTCAAGACTGAAAATAAGGGATCTGTCCCTAAATGACAAGAGTGGTTTATGAGTCTAATTTAATGGTTTGATGCATAAGGGGTAGTTCTCCTCATTGAAAACATGCTACGAGGGGAAATTCTAGACGTTTGGACCTTAAAAGAGCTATTTATAGGGCACATGGGCCATGAATGAGGGAACAAATCATGAGAAATTCCCTTTGGATCATATCTTTGGCACATGTGTGGGATATATGATTGATTCCAAGGTTTAGGAGTGGGACATGGGCCCATTAAAAGGTTTGTCACACCACAATTAGGTATTTTGTCCTAAGACATGCTTCAAGGATAAAAATCAATGGCTTTAGGTACTATACACTACTTTTGAGAATTTGTGCAAGGTCCTAAACAATGCTTTATGTTTGGGGCCCTAAACTATGCCACAATCCCTCATAACATATTTTTCTCCTAAGAAGGGTATACAAACCAATTTTGAATTTTGGTGTACAATGGAAGAGCAACCTAACCTAGGACATGGTCCAAAGCTGAAAAAATAGGGAACTAGGGCCTATACAAAACTTCTAGGGCATTCAACCAATACACAAGTCCCTAGACCATAACACTAGCTCTCTAAAGTAATATTTGGCCCAAGAGTGGAAAATGAGATCAATTTTGATATTTGTCACACTGAGGATGGGTTTGCAAGCCAAAGACATGCTTTGGCACTAGAAACGAAGGTATTGGGACCTAGATTCTAAATCTAAGACACATGGACCAAGAATGGGGCATTATACTACAACATGGTCTCCTCGAATAGAATATTTGGCCTAAAAGTGGGATAGAGTCCTAGTTCCAAGGTTTAACACATTAGGAATGGGTCACCTCACCAAGGACATGGTTCAAGGACTTAAACCATTTCCTTTGGCCTATACACAACTTCTACATATTGTGGGCCATGCATGTGGGCATGTACCAAGATAAGATCCCTCCATAAGAAATATTTATCATAACAAATTTCAACTCTCTAGGTGGTGGGAGAGATCAAAAAAAGGGGGGAACGATAGAAGGGAGTGCAAATATACCATGATGTGAAGGGTTTGCATGTTTTGTGAGAATTTTGGCTTTCTCATTGGAAAACATGACAACAGTGTGATTATGAATGTGAAAAAAATTGTGGAAACTATGCTTATAGGTGTTATATATGAGATCTTTACATTGAGGTTGCAAACTTGATATCTTGTCAGCTAGTGTTACCTTGATTTATTTCATGGTTGGGAAGGGTCCATTCTTGTAGCGAGGAATATGTTTCTTAACTAATTTATTCGTCCAAACATCCAACAATAGTAGTTGATAAATATGTTAACTTGACTATTATTTTAAGCTCCAAGATTTATGGATATGATACTTCCAAAGGATATCCCTTATAAATGAGAGTATTTTGGAAATATAGTTTTTTATTGTAGATTGGTTAGGATGCCTTTATCATTTTTTTCACAAGTATCATAATTTATGTATTGCTACCACTTTTCCAGAAAAGGCAGAAACTATATTTTGTGTTTACAAGTCTAGAATATTAATTAGTATTGAACTATCCGATTATAGACAAAATGATAAATGACCAACTTATTCATCTGCCCCAAAACCTGTCTAGCAAAGCTACTTGAACCACACCCTTGAAATTGGTTCAAATATTGGTGACATCTCTAAGTCAGTGATGCAATCTCGAAATGGGGCAAATGACATGTCATTGGAAAGGTATCAAGGTGAGTTATAGCTTGAATATTTTAAATTTGAATTTGAATTCCCCAAAACATAATTTTAATTCCCAACAACATCACTTTTTAAATTGTGAACCCCTACCACCTTTTAAACTATGAACCCCTACCACCAAATTGTCACCCTAATAGTAGTCCTAGTCGCAAAAGTTTATTCTCAGCCACTGGGGGTCCAAACTAGGTATATGGTATTCCACTGGAAAGGTCTTGAAAAGACCCATTTTTTACTCTAGGTCTGATTTAGAATAGTATCTTATCAATGAAGTCATGATTGTGAAATTTTCCCCTTTATGAGACATGCCACTTGTGCACTTCATAGAATGGACATATGAAATTTGAATTGGACAGACGAGGGCTTGTAGGAAAGTTTGTTTCAATAAATGCAAGGTACAACCACTAGAGTTTCAAAAAATATAAAAAAATTGTATTTTTATTTTGTCTTAGCTCACATGGAGACTACCTAGTGACCAATGAAAGGGGTCAACATTGATTTTTTTGCAAATTGTACTCACAACTAATGAAATTTGGTTTGATCAACCTAGACATGTACTTTGTTGATATATGGTGTTTTTGGAACTCAAAAATAGTCCAATTATAGGTGGATATGGCTTTGATCATGCATCAAAGAAACTTTTTAATCATAAGGTTACATTGAATGAAACAATGGTATTAGTGTTGCATCCCATTGTTTCACAATATTCTCTTAAAATTTCAAGCTAATACATTACATAGAAGAAGAAAATTATCAACCATCATTCAATTTGTTGCTAAGTACTCAATGTTGAAGAAGAAAATTAACAATCATCATTCGATTTGTTATTAAGTACTCAATGTTGAGTTCCCTAATCCTTGCTTCTAATTCTTATTGTGCAATCTTATAATCTAAATTCTTGCAACCATGGTGGATATTTGCATTCGTGTTTGATTATTGACATATAGTTGTGACACTTAAACCCTCTTGATGATGGCATATCTTAGCTATATTCAAGCAAATGTTGCTAGTTATACCAAAAAATCGTATTTGTTATGCACCAAACACTCAAATAGCATAACAATAGAAAGAGAAGTAATCACATGCCTTGATAATGAGAGAGAAGACTGAATGAGAAGCCTCTTCGAGGGGGAAACCCCCTTTTACAATACAAAAAATGCATAAGATGATATGATCTATAAAACTAGGTCTCCTTGGTATATATAGGAGACAAAGGGTACAATTGCAATTAAAAGGTCTATCTGAAAATTAAAGGGCCTCTCCGAACAATAAGGACAACACCAATATAACAATCAAAATGTAATAACTCAATATCTATGGATTAACATGCTCCTCCCCTTCAAACAAGTGTTTCCCTCAACACTTGATTAGTTGTGGATGTTTCTACACGAATAAATTATCTTCCCACATTGCCCCTTCCACTAGTAGGTTCTTCCACTTGATGAGGTATTCAATAATTTCTTGATGTAGCAAATTCTTGATCTACGTTTCAAGGATTGTTTATGGTTCTAGTATGATTTCCCCTTCTCCATTAATCTTTGGTAAAATAATTTGAACTGGGATCTCGTCACTGATTACCTTCTTCAATTAAGAAACATGGAAGACTAGATATACATGTGAAGATGGAGGCAAGTCCAATTTGTGATCCATACTTCCAATCCTCAACAACACCTTATAGGGACCATAGTACTTGGGTACTAACTTATTTTCCTTCTTTTTATGCTTGACGGACATCTGTTTCTATGGTTGTAGCCTCATAAATAACTAATCCCCCACTTCAAAATCCCTTTCATTGTGATGTTGATATTCTTGTTGTTTCATCCTATTTTTTGTTGTATCCAATTTTTCCTTCAATAGTTGGAGAACCTCTTCTCAGTGCTCTATGTGGTCGTCCACTGCTTGAACCTTTTCCTTTCCTCTCAAGGGAATTTTGATGAATGAAATATCATAGCCATAAAGTGTTGTAAATGGGGACATTTTTGATGAAGTATGGAAGGATGTCGTGTACCACCATTCTTCCAAGGGAAACCACTTGATCCTTTGTGTATGTTTATCATATGCAAAACAACGAAGATACCCTTCTAGACATTTATTCACAATATCAATTTACCCATCAAGTTGAGGATGATAAGATGAGATGTGACCCAATTGAGTACCCAAACAAGAAAATAATTTAATCCAAAATTATCCATGAAAATTGGATCTCTATCAGTTATAATAATCTTGGGGATTCAATGTAGCTTTTAAATTGTTTCCATGAATGCTCTAGCCATGGTACTTGCTCTAAATGATGTGAAATAAAAAAATAAAAAATAAAAAAAATGGGCATACTTTGTGAGTTGATCCACCACTACCATGATGCCACTCTTTCCTTCGGACTTTGGTAGACCTGTAATAAAATCCATTGAGGCCTTTTCCTAACTTGGTATGGCTAATGGTTGTAGAAGGAAAAAGTTCTTGATTGTCTCTTCCCTATTCTATTGGCAAACCAAACATTCAACCACAAACTTTTGAACATTAGTTTTAAGACCTTCCCAAAAAAAATGAAAATCCCTCTTGATCCTATGGAAAATTTTCAAGAACCTTGAAAGTCCTCCTATAAGAGAAGTGTGCAATTCCAAAAGGACCTATTACCACCTACATTTCATTGTGATTGCACATGTAATTATTGATCACATGAGTCATTTTTTTGCAGGTTGGTATCTTGATCCTAGCCTTCAAAAGGTTGGGATGTTGGTGGAGGCAGCTTGTAGCATGGGATGAGAAGTGGCTTATGTGGTGGATTATCGTGGCTTGGTTTTTTCTTCATGGTGGCATAGCTTGGTTAATGGAGCCTTGAGATTTATGGTTCATTTGATACTTCATTTTATGGTTGTGAGGCATTCTTTGGTGGATGATGTTGTTCATGGTTAGCTTAGCTAAACACTCATACATTTCATGGTCTCTTTTATTATGAATTTGGCTAGGAGAAACCACTTCTATTTTCATGGTACAAGACCCTTAGAATACATGTGAATGAACTTTATAAGGTGAGATACTCTACTCATGATAAGGGAACCACTTACCTTATGAATTGAAGTTCTTATATACCGTTTGAGGAGTGGGGCACTTAGATTAAAAGTTATATGAAACCACAAATGCATCAACCATGTGATTTAAAGGGAACATATGTGGAGGAATATAAATAGTATTTTATTATTAGGATGTGGAGGAAGATAAATATGTGAAGGATTATCTTTGAAAATACTTGGGCCTTAATGCATGGGAATGCCATGAAAATCATACCATGGAAGCCACCTTTGTATCTTATCCCATATCCAAGGTACATATGAAGTCATGGGATCATCATTTATCATATGAAGTGGGTATGAAGGGGGTGTCATACAAAATTAAAACTATTTACTCAACAGTCACTTTATCATATTGTTTGACTTGGCCCATTATCGCATCAAATTAAAGCCAATCTATGTTATGAAACCACTATCTTAAAACCACTACATGTATTTAGAACATATGGAATCATTCTTGAGCTGAATTTATGATAAAGTGGTGGATCAAGCTTAGAAGGGAGCCACCATATGACCTTCTTAAGAATATATCTTAAGAACATAAATATTTTCACCCTTTATTTTCTTTAACAAGAAATCACTTATAAACTTTAATATTTCATCTTTTGCCAATATTTTCATGTCATTCAAGTTATCAATATTTTCATATTTTTCATTTTTACATGACTTCTTGTATACTTGTATTAACGTGGTGACTTCTCACAATGTCTCAAACTTGTCTTGTCCTCATGCAAAAATTCCTCCACGTAAAGATTCAATCTCTTGTTTTTGTTTCACAATCCTATTATGTTTGTATAGCCTCCCTTTACGTTCTCAACTTATATATATATATATATATATATATATATAAGAAAATAATTTATAAATTTGGTTTCTAGAAGCTTGGTGATAGAGGGTACATCAAGGTTAAAACTAGAAATGTAAGTCAACATCAAATGGAGTCAATTATTCAATGATGATATCATATTTGACTATATCTACATCTTGACACCAATTATGTTATGTTGGTCAATGTTAACAACCATCAAGTTACAAGACTATAATCAAGATTTAACTGAAGAAGATTTTTGAGTAGTTGCTAAAGAGGGCTACGATGAACTAGTTGAACTAAAGCATGGTGGGTCTACCAAATTGAGTGTTAGAGTCAAGTTGTATGTAAATTTCTAGAGGTGATTTTAAAGTTACAAGATATATTATTGATTCCAACATTGTCATGTACATTTATTATTAAAGGGTGAAAATGAAGATGACAGGGACAGTGATGTCGAGAGGGATTCCAATGATGGTATTGATCAGGATCTCAATGGTGGTCATGGCGATGAGGGTGGGGATGGTGAGGATATCACCACTCATCATCAAGAAGTTGATGGAAACTATCATTTTTTTTAATCTTGAACCGTGTTAAACTATTTCATCAACAAAATGTTAACTTTTATGTTGAATTGATTATGTTAGCAATGTTCAATCTGATTTTGTTCTAGACAATAATGTTGAGAGACAATGTTATTTGTAAACATCCAGTATGATTCATCAACTAAATGACCAAGAAAATGATGAATACAAATTTAATTAGCCTTTATCAAATGCTCTTGCTAGTATTTACAAACAAACAAAAAAATGGCCTACTAAAAGGAGGCTTAATTAGACATTCATAGTGTAACAATTGACTATGATCTTGTAGTGACATTTTTTACTATTATATTTTTATATTTTTTGACATGAAAAGGAGATAAGTTGTAACTGTGGTTAGAATAATGATACATATGCATTTTCCTCTTCTATTTCTTTGGATTTATAGACTTGGCAATATCTTTCATGCCATGGTGTTTTATGGTTTGTTAATTGGTGTGTTTGAGTTCTCTTAGTGTGAGTTGGTTTAAATCTTGTTAATGTTCCTACTCCATAAGATTATCCTTATTGTAATATGCCATTTATTTTTAGTAGATGACATCATTGCATGTTTATATCTTAGTTTTCCCACATATTTCCATCTGTTGATTTCTCACATTACTTATTGTTTGTAGAAAATTGTTATTTTTCTATTGTGAACACCATTATATTTTCCTTATAAAATTTGGTTTGTAGGAAAAATTTTTAAAGGTTTGAAGGATGCAAGAGGATCTATAATCAACCTTGTTCAACTAACCTTATTTCATCTTGTCATGAGAAGAAAGAGCACCATTTTCTACACCTCAGTTGCAACTAGGCCATTTGACTTTGGCCAATGGAATTAAGAAAGGTTTGGATTTAATAGATACAACAATTGTAGTTGTACATGTAGAATACTTTACTTTGTTGTGGAAGTTATTTGTGATAAAACTACTAAAATTCCCTTCCTTGACTCAAAATCTCCAAACAAAGATCATTACAATGGTTAGTATGGTTATTTTGAAAAAAAAAGTGAGCTTATTTGATATTTTAACATGTTTACGAGTTCATGTAATAATGTTTATTTGGAAAAAAAAAATGATTCATTGGTGGTTGTTTTATAGGTATGGAAGAAACTTAAGCATGCAAATCAACCTCTTCTACAAGTGAAGCATACTCATTGACCCAAAATCTCCTTACCAATCACTTCGATGAATTAAAAGGTTTGAGAGTTTTCTTTATTTCTTCTATTGACTTAATGGCATTGCAACTTTATCAATGTTGTCATGTATGTGTATAAAATAATATGTTCTTGGTAAAGAAATATTTATTTTGGGACCTTCTTCATTAGATAACGAGTGATTGATTTTAATTTCGTATGCACAATAAGAGATACTACTTTTTTAAAGAGTTAGAAAAGATGCAAGGTTTCTTAACTAATAACTTGGAGATATTCAAGTAAGCATTACTAGTTGATAAGTATGTTCTCTTTATTTGTAGGAATTAGAATGAAAAAGTAATGGACAAATTTCCTCCTTAATTAGGAGTTTTCCAAAACCTTTTTTTTTTTTTGCCGATTATAAAACATATATTCCAAATGGATTAATTTTATCACAAAAACTTTTCGATGAGTTTAGATCAATAGTGTAAATGGCATCTAGTAATAGAAGGTATAAATTATATTTCTTCATGTTCCTCTTCTCTACATTGAAACATATGGCCTCATTAATTTTATCTATCTCTATATGCAGCATCATGGAATTAATCCAAAGCTTACAATGAAACATGTAGCCTCATCAATTGTTGAGTCTCCATTTTGACACTTCTAATACCCTCTATTACCCCTATCCGAGCCTATTTTACCTATGTTATGAGTATATACTTGATTGTTTCCTCCATAAATACACTTGATGACCTTGTTCATGTGCATAAGAGGTAACTTATGATTAAAGCATGGTTTGTTTAGTTTTCTTGAGTTAAAATGATTAAATGTTTGATTTTATAGGATCCTAATCGTTTGACTCTTAAGCAACATTGATCTAGTACCAACAAACTCGCACAGCATTGATCCGGTACCAACAAACTCGCACAACATTGATCCGGTACCAACAGACCTACACAACATTGATCTGGTACCAACACTTATCTTGCGCTATTCTAGTACCAGTCTGTGTTATTCTGGTACCACCCTGTGTTATTCTGGTACCAGCGCACCCTGTGTTATTCCGGTACCAGCGCACCTTGTGCTATTCTGGTACCAGCCTGTGTTATTCCTGTACCAAAACACTGCGTTATTCTGGTACCTCCCTTTGCGCCTAATTCGGTACTCAGGATTACGACTATGTGTATTCTGGTACCAAACTCATGTTTCCAGAATTCACTTGTTGAACGAGTATGTGGATGGAGATTCCAAGAAATCAGTTGGATCGAAGTCTCTAAATCGGTTTTCAAGATCACGATTGACTTCATCACTCATGCACTTCGTGTCATGAGGATGAAGTCGTCCCTAGAGATTCAATGTGAATACCAATTGTAATATTTTAAAAACTATTTGATACTTATCTTTAGATCTTGATAGTATCGGCTCACCTTCTTTATAAGGGATGTTGTATAGGCAATAAGGAGAGGAATGATGAATGTAATGAAGCAAGTCATCAGAACCAGATGATACATATTGTTTTTATGTACGAGATGATGAACTACCGATTCAATTTATCAGTTGAAGAAATACAAACGATCTGTTATGCAATTTTTGGGTATGATTAGAATGTTTTAGTATGTTATCATTTTAGAGGTACCTTGTTGGTTCGGCAAGGGCTCACCGTCCCAACCAAGGTAAACCTCCATGTATATGGTTTGTGTAATTGTGTGAGTATTTAACAGTGGTGTGATGTTAATGATGTCAAATCCATTTTAAAAGTTCAACATAAAATCATTTGTTTCTAAATTGGTGTGATTAATCGAATATTAGATCAAATAGATAAGTTTCTTTTTTTAATACTGCAGGTTGACATTTAATTGTTTGATGTGTGGGATTGTTAAGAAAATGTTATTTTGAGTTTGTGATTATATTGTTTGATGTGTGGGATTGTTAAGAAAATGTTATTTTGAGTTTGTGATTATATTGTTCTCAGTGGGTACAGGAAACAAAGGACTTTATCTTTCATTTTCATGTTCCATAATGAAGCCTCTCAATTATATTGACTATTTTCTGTACTACACAGGTTTGATTGCAATGACCGAAGTTATGATCTCTTTTTGTCTAAGAGTGGATTGTTGATTATTGTTTTGAATTGCTACAGGGAACAAGATCTAAGTTCATCTCTTCATTTCATGAGCTCCTAATGAACAGACTTGTCACCTAAGAAAGAACCCTTTGATTCATTGTTTGCTTGAGAAGTTTTGTTATCAGTTTTCTCTTCTAAGTTTGAAGTTGTGTGAAGCATTTAGATATCCTCAAATAGAGTGTTAATTGTTGTTAGTTTAGTTTCTCTAGGAGATAGAATCAAAGTTCATGTTTTCCCTTCATGAGCCATCAATGAACATGTTCATCACCTAAGCAAGAACTTTAGATCATAGGCTTGTTTATGAGTTTTTCTTTCTAATTTTTGAATTGTGTGAAGAGTGTTATCTTTGAAAACATAGTATTTTGTTATTGGTGGTTTTCTTATCTAAGCTATATTAAATAGACATAGGAACCTATATGTTACCGGCACATATAGTGCATCAACTCTACTGGTTACGAATCTCGGTTGATAATTTATGTTTGGTAATATATTATGCAAATAATTGCACCAACATCAATGTTATCTAGGCCTACATGGACTATCATGGAATTCATGCACAACCTATGTCATACTTTCATCACAATTGGAAATAGAAATTTTCCTTTGTGCATAAGATATATTGTTCTAAGTGAAAGGGGATAGGATGACCTTATTCGATTATGTTGTGACTTGTCACTAGGAATCTTTTGTTTGGCCTCTTTTTTAAATGTATTTGTAATGTTTCTTTAACTAGTGGTGTATACACCACACATGTATTGCATAAGGCCCTTCACATTATTTTTTTCTTCTCAGAGAAACAAGATTATGCATAACATTTCAAGTTCAAGAGTGATAACAAACATAAGGTAAGCTAAAATCCTCATAAATCCTTCCTTTGATAGGGACTCCTACCATTTATTTAGCATCAATAATATCTCCCATGAACTAGGTGTTGAGCCCAAGCCAGACTCTAATAACTTTTGCATTGATACATCACCTGATTTTGGTTCAATTTCATATGAGGTAACTAATCCTTTTCTACTTCCACTTGGACCAATAATGCATTTTACATACTCTTTCCACGTAAAGTCTTAATCATATAAACTCCTATATGAATATTTTTGTCATTCTGGAAGAATATTTACATAAATGACATCAATTGCACACACTACAAGCTTTTGTCTTTAATGTTTAATCCAAATACAACACATTGAAACTCACACACATCTGTGATGTTAGAGTAACCATGTGTTTTGTGTGAAAGTGCACTGGAAGAAATAAAGACCACATTGGGCACTCATGATGATGCAATAGGTGCTCTAACACTTTGAACATTAGGTTACAAAATCAATAGTACTATTTTAAAAAATAACATACTATACTTGAAGAAGGCATTACTTAGTAACAAAGGAACATTGCAAATAACTATTGAAGATAAGACTTATTCATTGTGAGATTGAATATGAGATGTGTAACTTCTTGGCAATCAATGTAAAAGTAAGTTACAACCAGATATGTAACTAACTTGTAGGAATCATTTGAATCTTGCGAGGAGTTATAACGTTCCATTTTAGTTTCTTAAGATGGCATTTGGCCATGAGAGGTCTTTTATAAAGGACATTGATTCTCCTTGTGCATGAGACTTCAGTAATGGAAACACAAGCTCGATGCTTCCAATACTTCCTTGAGGAAGTCTTTCTTTTGTTATTGTGGAATTGCTTGTGTCCACCATCTTGTATACCTAAGTTATATAAATTGTTATCAGAGCCTCATTTTCAATCTCTCATTCCTGGTCTATTTTCCTTCTCGAGGATATTCAATCCTACACCGAGGAATCATTTTTTTTCATTACTCAATCCATTCAATCGCCGCCACAATGAAATTAAATGACATTATATTAAAGTCCACAAAGGACTAAAATAGGTGATCCCTTAAAGTTGTCCTCCCTATAGTTATCCCATAAACTTGAGTCCTTATTTACCCTTCCTTGAAACTTATGAAACATTTTAAATTAGACCAAAGCATTTACAATCACTTATAATGTTGAAACTCAAGCTTTATGGAGCATGTTATTCCATATCACAATTAATTTATTCAGCAATGGTAACTGTTAATGATAATATAAGTCAAAGTGAATGAGGTTGCGTTTGAAAATATTTTAACTGAGAGCTTTGGGATGTGGTATCCAGTTAAAAAAAATCCATGTATGAGATGAAATATGGAATATCAAATCATAATGTTAGATTCACTTGCAACTCAAAATTACATTATACTTGATAATCTTGATGGAATTGAAGGCTAGGTGATTATTGCATACTAAAAATGGTTATATAAGTGATTGAAATGCACTTGACATTTGATTTTTGTAGGAAATAAAAACATAAGAAAAAGGTGACGAAGAAGTGTTCTTTCGAAAGTACCCAATGTATTACATATATCCTTCCCTATGTATTTTTCTATGCAATCTCCATCTCACATTTCTATGTTGTTCCATTTGTATTCTCGTGTTGGTGCTTCGAACTAGTATTACTTATGGTCACGAATTCAAGACATGCAATGGTGATGATTCATGGCTATATTAGCTTGACAACATTGACGATTCATAAATGATGTCAAGCTACTGCGACCATGAATCATCATAGTTTCAAGGCTTGAATTCAAGATAATTTGCAACATTGCTCTACATTACTAGCGATGATTTTCACAAGCCATAAATGAAAACTTGTGGGATGGTGGTTGCTTAGTAAAACATGCCCCCTTAAGCTAATATATTGACATTAGGAGTGTTGTTTTGATTCCCCAAGCATCAATATATTGAATTTATAGCCTAGGCATCATTTTTACAATGTCTCTAGCGTCATTGCAATTTACCTAGTGGCGAATTTGACTAGCCAATGAATAGACATTATGGGACTTGAACATTATTTAATCAGCCTTCATTGATGTCATTAAAATGATGTTTAAGGGAGAGATAATTGGTTCATGGTTGTCGTCATATTGACTTTTGTAGATGTGGATTAATTGATTCTCTTAACTCAAGATGTTGTTAGAGCGACATTTATAAAACGATGTTAAAGTCAAATCAAATTAAATTTGGATGGTTTCTTGAAAGATCTTATTTTGGATTTTAAACATTTAAACAATGTTGTATTACCATTGTTTTTTAACCCTAAATATAGTAGTGGCAATCGTTAAATTTCATTTTGGTAACCTTGAAAATTAGGTTCTCATTGTCGTTGAACATAAACACTAAGTGCAACGGATATCCAGTGGCCAAATTCATTTTGGTAGCCTCTGAACATAAACACTTTAAGTATATTTTTTTATTATGCATCCATAATTCATTCTCAATACTAAGAACCATTGTGCAATATTTAAAAATAAATAGAAATAGAAATATATATATAT
>ML776634.1:138928-151331 GCA_009831015.1 Picea engelmannii
GTGTGTGTGTGTGTGTGTGTGTGTGTGTGTGTGTGTGTGTGTGTGTGTGTGTGTGTGTGTGTGTGTGTGTGTACAAGTATACAAATACTTTAAATTGAGATCTTATCACCTATTACCTTGTTTAAGTAAGAAACGTGGAAAATTGAATGTATACGTGAAGATGGAGGTGACGCCGATTTGTAAGCTATTATTCCAATCCTCTGTAATACCTTGTAGGGACCATAGTGCTTGGGTGCTAATTTATTGTCCTTCTTTTTGTTACTTGACGGACATTTGTTTATATAGTTATAGCCTCGAAAATACCCAACCCCCCACTTCAAATATATTTCGTTACGATGTTGATATGCCTGTTGTTTCATCCTATTTTGTGCTATAGTCAAGTTGTCCTTAAACATTTAGAGAACCTCTTTTTGGTGGTGTATGTGGTCCTCCACTGCTCGAACCTTCACTTTCCCTCTCAATTGTGATGTGATGGATGGAGGGTGATAGTCATAAAGTGCCATAAATGGGGACCATTTTTATAAAGCATGGGTGAACATGTTGTACCACTATTCTACCAAGGGAAACCACTTAACCCATTGTGTTTGTTTATTATATGCAAAGCAATGAAGATACCCTTCTAGACATTTATTCACAATCACAATTTTCCCATCAGATTGGGGATGGTAAGAGGAGCTATGAGCCAATTGAGATCCCAAACAAGAAAATAATTTAGTCCAAAAATCACCAGTGAAAATTTGATCTCTATCACATACAATAGTCTTGGGTGTTTCATGTAGCTTATGAACTACTTTCGTGAATGTTACAACTATTGTACTTGCTTTAAAAGGATGATAAAGAGAGCAAAATTGGGCATGTTTTGTGAGTCAATCTACCACTACCATGATGACATTATTTCCTTTGGACTTCGATAAAACTGTAATAAAATCCATTGAGACCTCTTCCCAACACTGAATTGGTATGGCTAATGGTTTTAGGAAACCCATGGTCTTGATTGTCTCTCCCTTCTTCTATTGGAAAACCAAATATTCAAACACAAAATTTTGAGCATTGGTTTTAAGACCTTCCTAAAAAAATCCTTCTTCATCATGTGGTAAATTTTCAGGAACATTGAATGTCCTCCTATAGGAGAAGTGTGCAATTCCAAAAGGACTTTCTATTTGAATTGGGAATTCTTGCATTAATATAGGCAATCCCGATACCACAATGAACCAAGATTCTCCCACACAAATGTATCCAATGCACTCATGTCGTCTTGTAGTTGTTTAATGATATTGCATACCTTCTAATTTTCTTCCATTCTATCCTTTCTTCTTCCACCCAATCAAATTGTGGATTGGAAATAGCACAAAGCAACCCTTTTATGTCTCCTTCTTTCCTTGAAAGTGCATTTGGCACCACTTTTTTTTTTCATTTTTGTAAATAATTTCAAACTCATAACCTAGCATCTTTGTAACCCATTTTTGTTGCTCTTATGAAGATAATTGTTCTTCTAAGAATAACTTCAGACTATCACAATATGTTTTTACCTTGACGTGTCTTGCTATTACGTAAGAGAAAAAATTTTAACTACATGTAGTATGGCGAACATTTTCTTTTCATAATGGGTTTCAATAAGTCCTTTCCTTTAAGTTGGTTTCTTTCAAAGTCAAGGGGACATCCTTATTGCATCAAAACCACACCAATTCCATGAGTAGAGGAATCACACTCCATAATAAAGGTTTTTGTGAAGTCAGGAGTGGTCAGGACAAGAGTTCTAGACATAGCCTCCTAAGTTTTTCAAAATCTTTGGTTGCTTCTTGAGTCCAAGAAAATGCCTCCTTTTTCAATAATGTTGTTCAAGGTGCCATTGTTTAACTATAATTCTTGACAAACTTGTAGTAATAGCCCGTCAATCCTAAGTATCCTCTAAGATTCTTCAAGGCTTTGGGAATTGGTCATTCCATCATAGATTTAATTTTGTGAGGGTCCACTTTTGTGCCTTCCTGAGATACAATATGACCCAAATATTCCACTTTGTGAACCCCAAAGGCACACTTGGAAGGCTTTGCATATAGTTTTTTCTCCTCCAATAGTTTTAAGACCATGTCAACATGTTGTACATGCTCTTCCCAATATTTGTTGTACATTAGTTTATTATCAAAAAATACCAACACGAATTTTATGAGGAAGGGTTTGAAAATAAAATTCATCAAGCTTTGAAATGTGGAAGGTTTGATGTTAGGTGGTACATTTCCTAGTTGCAAACCTCAAGCACGTGAAAAATATTTAAGCATCTATTCAAATGTCTTGGAATTATTGTCGATAAATTTTGGAGATCCATATGAACAAAGTGTCTATATGTTTGAACATCTAGTGAGCACAATTGTGCAATTACACCATGGTGTCCCATTTTTAGCAATTTTTTCACGTTAATAGAGCTTATCACTTTAGAGTGTTTTCCTTGGATGCCTCCAAGTCCAATTTCCTTGCCTTTTGAGGAAAATCTCATGAAAAGTTCATGAAAATTCGGAAAGTTCATGAAAAGTACTTCACTGTGTCATCTCGAGCTCCCAACAATTTCACTAATTGAAAATTCCCTATAGATATATAGAAAAAATTCCAACCTGACCTTGAAGGAACCAAACCCAAAGATCGTATGCTCTAATTCCAAATGTTTGCACTAAACATCCAAATAGCATAAAAATAGAAAGAGAAGTAACTCAATGCCTTGAGAATGAATGAGAAGCCTCCTTGAGGGGGAAACCACCTTTTACAATATCACATATACACGAGATTATTTGATCTCTAAAACTAGGCCTCCTTGGTATATACAAGAGACAAAGGGTACAATTATAATTAAAGTGTTTAGCTTACCATTAAAGGGGCTAGCTAACCAGTAAGGACAACACCAATATAATAATAGAAATATAATAACTCAATATCCAAGGCTTAACATGTCCACATGAGAATTTAACACTAGATATATATAGTGGGAGAACATTGTATCAAATATGTTGAATGTTGAGGATTGTATTATAGCAAGCATGGCTTGTGGAGTGATTCCTTTCATAAGGATTATTATTAGATGGTGTTACCTTACTTCAAGGGTTCTCTTTATGTTCTTATGTATATTATCTTGATGCATTTTATTATTATGAAGTTAAGGGTTTTTACCTTTTATCTACTAAGGTTCACTGCAAGTGGTATTAGAGTTTTTTCTTGGGCAAGAAAGTGGAAGAATTTTTTCTTTTTACATTTTTTCAAGGGAAAATAGAGGGTTACACTCAGATCCATTGTTATAGATTTATGTGCAAGATCTGAAGAAACTAATTGCATACTTGAGTTCATATCGAAAAAATACCTAATTTAAAATTTAAAAAAAAAAAAATCAAATCGGAGTTCGAGAAGTGAAGATATTGTTGACTTAAAATAAATTATTTAAGGGTTTTTTATGTTACATTCATGACTTTATTATGTATATTGAATAGCATATAACTTTTAACATGTTTCCCATATTAGAGCCAAACCAAATTTAGGTGAAATAACACTTCAACACATTCAATTTAGTATATTATATTACATATTTTTTATCCATGTTGAGGTAGCTACAATCATTTCAAATTGTCGCCTGAAAACCCTAGCCACACAAAGGAGCTCCATTCACAAGTAAGTTATTTCTTCAAAACCATGGTTCTATTTGTAGGTTTCTCTCCAAGAAAAATGTATTTTACAAGAAAACTTTATGTTCCTAGTATTCAAGAGTACACATATTGGTGGGAGAACGAATTTCCTCTTATTGGAGAGATGAATTAGGCTATAATCTAAAGGAGGATATTGCCATAATGTGGAATTCATTTGACACTAAGGTGATATCGAGACTTCTAGATACATGATATAAAAGAGTATTTTGGATAGGTGGTCTCAAGCAATGAAGAAAAAGACATAGAATTGTAAGGATTTTTTGTTCAGTTGGAAACTTCCTACTACAAGTTCATGGATATCTTCAATAAGAAAAGGTTATTGTTTCTATAAATTCTAGTAGCAAGTATGATTTCATCAATGTTGACTAGCTAAAACACTGCAGGTCCCTGCAAAGCATATTCAAAGCACATAGGTTGAGGGTGAGAATGATCAAATTTTTATAGATATGAAGGTTACTATGGATAAATATGTTTTGCATTCCAATTTTCATGTTATAGATGTGCATGACATGGATATTATTCCTAGATATCCTTGGATGGACTCGATTTATCGATCTTTGGTACAAGAAAAATAAAATCACACTATAGGATCTATCTCTTACTAAAACACCAGGGCCTAAGGTAGCACATGAAGCAATGATTGTAAGGAAACTAATTGTAGTACATGTATACACTTCAAATGAATTGGTAGATGAGTGCAAAGAAGCGCCTAAAGGAGATCCCCAAAAAGGGTATAGTAAAAAGGAAGAAGAATCTATAGAGTTGTATTCCTCGTAGAAACCACATGTTGAAGAAGAACCAATAGTTAAGGTTGTTATATATCACCACCTAGATAAATAATAGTCACCAAGGCACATTCATGAGCATCAACAACACTATTATGGACCTACATGGAACCAGAACAACACCTAGTATAGAGGAACATGGATGAATTAAATAAATTCATGGGGATATCAAAATAGCACAAAGCCAACATGACGCCAAAGGAGAAACCATACTGAAGATCATGGTGGCCATGCAGTAATTGGACCTTGTGTCCACATTTCGCTAGGATGGATAAATTCCCATGCCTGGTACCAATTAACTACATTCCTCAACAGCTTATATTACATGGCTTCCACTCATATTTTTGAGGAAAAGACGTGTGAAGGGGGATAGAATGTAATGTACAGAGGGAGGGTAATATGGGGTACCTAGGGAGGTACCCAAGGGGGTAGTTAATGTAATGTTTTCATAATCATCAAATAGGTCCACTTGGTAGTTGGTGGGTAAAAAATAGGCCCACTAGGTAGTTAGAGGGAATTATGTAATAATAAGGTTAGTTGGCATAGACCTTAAGGTATAGTCATTAGAAAGTATATATACACATGCATATCATTGTATTGGATATGTTGGATGTTGAGAATTTATTATAGCAAGCATGGATTATGGAGTGATTGCTTTTGTAAGGAGTATTTTATGGTGTTACTCTACCTTAATGGTTTTCTCTATATTCTTGTGTCTATTGTGAAGATGCATTTTACTATTTCGAAGTTAAGGGTTTTTACCTTTTATCTACTAAAATTCACTGCAATTTGTATTAGAACTCTTTCTTGGACAAGAAAGTGAAAGATTATTTTCTTTCAAATTTTTCAAGAGAAAAGACACGGTTGTCATACTCAGATAGTTTTCTATAGCTCTAGGTGTAAAATCTGATATTTGGGTTCCTCTAAAAAAATATGTAACTTAAAAAAAAATGCCTCCATTTCAATGTTCGAGAAGTGAAGATATTGTTGATTTAAAATAAGTTATTTCAGTGTTTTTTTTGTTACAATCAAGACTTTAGTTCGAGTATTGCATAACATAACTTTTGATAGGTTTCATGTATTGGAGGCAGACCAAATCCAGATGAAATAACACTTCAACAACTGCAATTTGATATATTATATCATATATCTTTAATCCATATTGAGGTAGTTATGGTAATTTCAAATTGTCACCTCAAAACGTTGATCGTGCAAATCAGCTCCGCTACTAAGTAACCAATTTATTCAAAACCCTTGTTTTATTTGTAGGTTTTTCTCCAAGAAAAATGTATTTTACAAGAAATTATTATGGTCCTAGTATTGAACATTACATATATTGGTGGGAGATTGAATTTCTCTCCTATTGGAGAGATGAATTAGGCTATAATCTATAGGAGTATGTTGCCATATGGTGGAAGTCAATTGACACTAAGGTGATATTGAGACATCTAGATACAAAATATAAAACTATATTTTAGACAGGTGTACTCAAGCAATGAAGAAGAATGCAGAGAATTGTACGGGTTTATTTTTCAGTTGGAAACTTCCTGCTATAGGTTCATGGATGTCTTCAATAATAAAATGTCATTATTTATATAGACCCTAGTAGCAAGTATAATTTCATCAATGTTGACTAGCTAAAACATTGTAGGTCCCCACAAAGCATATTCAAAGCACATAGGTTGAGGGTGTGAATGTTCAATTTTTTTAATATATAAAGGTTATTATGGATAAATATGTTTTGCATCCCAATTTCCATGCTACGGATATGGATGGCATGGATATTATTCTTGGATATCCTTGGATGGACTCAATTTATAAATCTTTGGTACACAAAATCGAAAATCACATTGTAGGATATTTCTCTAACTAAACTAGGAGGGACCAAGGTAGCACATGAAGCAATGATTATAAGGAAACTAATTGCAGTACCTACAGACACTTTAGATGGAGACTTTGAGATTGAATTGGTAAATAAGTCTAAAGAAGCACTCGAAGGGGATACTCATAAAGGGTATATAAAAAGGAAGAAGAATCAACAGAGTTGTATTCCTTGGAGGAACCACATGTTGAAGAAGAACCAATAGCTAAGGTTGTTGTATATCACCACCCACGCCACCTAGAGAAAAAAAAGTCACCAATGGACGTTTGTGAGCATTAACAACATTGTTATGTACCTACATGGAATCAAAACAACACCTAGTACATAGGTACGTGGAGGAATAAAAGTAGTTCATGTGGATACCAAAATATCACAGAGATAATAGGACGCCAAAGGAGCAACCATACCGAATATCATAGTGGCCATATAGTAGTTGGACCCCATGTCCACATTTCACGAGAATGGATAAATGCTTGTGCATGGTGCTAGTTAATAACATCACTTAATATACCATGTTATATGGCTTCCATTGATATTTTGAGGACAAAACATGCAAAGGCGGGTGGAATGTAATGTACTTAGGGAGGATAATATGGGGTGCCTAGGGAGGTACCCAGGGGAGGAAATTAATGTAATGTTGTCATAATAATGGAATAGGTCCACTTGGTAGTTCATGTTGGGCAATAAATAGGCTCACTAAGTAGTTATAGGGAATAATATAATAATAAGGGGTAGTTGGCATAGACCCCAAGGTATGCTCATGATAAAGTATATATACACATGAGTATTATTGTATTGGATATGTTGGATGTTGAGGATTATATTATTTCAAAATGGCTTGTAGAGTGCTTCTTTCCATAGGGAGTATTTGATGGCATTACCCTACCTTAAGTGTTATGTTATATTCTCGTGTCTATTGTGTGGATTCATTTTATTATTCTAAAGTTGATGGTTTTTACCCTTTTATCTATAGTTAAGGTTCACTACATAACTCTTCAACATAATTTCCTAACCTAATCTTCACATAATTCTCTATCCTTCTCCCCTAGTTTTTCCAAGGCGATAGTGCTCTAGTCTTTTCATAGGAAAATGATGAGTAGATGATAACAACAAGAGACTATTCAAGTTGGAAAAAAACAAATATTTAAGGAATTACATCCCAATAGTCAAAGGGAACCCTTCACACATATAGCCAATTGGAGGAATATTGTGGGTGATCTACTAAGTCAACAATCACCTAAGACAAGCATGTTGGTTATATGCACATAAAGACAAGGGGAGAACATATGGGCACACCACTCATAAGTGGTTTGACGAAAGAGACCTACCCCATACAAGTGGGTGACATGAAAATCCTACCACTTGCTAATGATGGATGAGGATACACCCCTTATTTCCTTTCATCTATAAAATATTTTCCATACAAATTATTAATATTAAAGCATTTACAACGATGTTATAATCTTAGCCCACATGGGTCGAATCTTGACCAATAACGATATACTATTTATGGACATATTTGATCCAATGTATTTCAAGGGTTGAAACCAGGGTATTACAATAAGCTTCACACAAAAGTGGCACTAGTGTAAAAAGTTAGACAAAGCTTTGCATGAAAAAGAACTTTAAACGCCAAAGTGGTCAAGATGATTGAAAGTGCTAAAGTTGGAGACGATTTGATGCAAATGTACATAATGGAAAAAAATGGAAATAATCAAACATAAGTTCTCCAAGCATAAAGTGGTGTTAGTGTAAAAATTCTAAACAAAGTGCCTTGTAAAAGGATGCAAACACCCAAAAAATGACATCATAATGTAACAAAAATCCAAAGGATTAAATGTTTCTAAGCATAACAACTAGTATATGTAACGACCCTAGTTGGATAAATGTTTAAGAATTATAAAGTCAAAATTAATTAGGGGATTAATTGTCTTAACAAGGTATTAATTAAACAAAGATTGATCTAATGATATTAATTAAGTAAGTTATTAATTAATTAAAGGTTATAATAAGTGATTAATTAATTAAATATTTAACTACAAATTACATTTAATAACATGAGTAATGGATTTAATAGATTAACGATATATGATATAAAATGGTTACGTACCCAACAAGGGATAACTTGTTAAACCCGAGAAGATAAAACATTAAAGGGAGGATCAGGGACATTAAGGAGGGAAGGTGAGGACGTAAATGCAGGAGTCGGTGAAGGAGGGATAAGGAAGGAGGGAGGTTTACGTGAGGGGGGGATTCGACAGAGGAGATGGAGGATGGATTCTGGGAGGACTGTGAGATTTGCAGGGAGCAGTAGAGTTCTGGTTGTGGCATTTGGATCAGTTGAGGCACCGGGTTGCTGGAGGTTTTGGGCACGGGGGCCAGGATATCCGTAGATATCTTGGAGCTAGGTAGTTTTCCTAGTTGGCAGGGAGGACAGTAGTTTTGGGCAGTTATTTTGTTTGTGGCAGTATTGGTCTGTGCATCAGGTAGCAGGAAGGAAACAACAAGGCAGCAAGGCAACAGAAATTAGCATCAGAACCAGGTAATTTGTTAAACTATGTATTTATTTCATTCTGCCATGAAATCATTATTCATTGATAAATTTAAGTTACTGAAATTGCTATTATGAAGATTGTTGTTATGTTATGAAGTTATTATCTCAGTTCATGAAATAAATTGCTTATGAAAGTATGTGATGTGTAAAATTTATTTGGTTGTTACATATGGTATCAGAGCGTCTTAGTTCAAAATCTGGGCCTAAGGGCCAAAACCCCAAGCGTTAACTCCAGCCACGCTTAACCTGTGAGCAAAACACGTCATTTGCGTCTTAGTAGATTGTGTCAAGCAACATTCAGCTTGACCCAATATGACTGATACAGTATCAGAAAATATACTCAAGGCAGTACCCCTACATTATCCAAGCAAATGGTCTCATATATATCACAAGCAACCGCTTTAGGTAATACCCTTTAACTGGGTCATATATGGCTACTACAGTCTTAGTCTGAATATTCAAAGGAACGCCCTTTAAAATAGTGGAAGCAAACCAGATAGTTTGAAGGATCACTTCCCACAAAATGGCTACCCTTAAAGCAGCCTGATAAATCTATTAAGCACGAAAAAGAGAGTTGATAATTTAATTTTATTTGAGCAATACTTGTTGATGAAGTTTCGGGTAAAATAGACACCTGAAATCGATGAAAATGTCGAGGGAAGCTTCTATCCAAGGCTTGAAGTTGGAAAGATTCAATAACTACACGAATTATACTATATAAAATGCGATAGGACTTTTGCAAGACCTTGAAAAGGCCTACTTCATCTCGAACTTACCTAAATGAGGAACTGCCAATGCGCAGTCGGAAAAAGGAAATTTTGAAGACTTGTATTGCACGGGAATGGTGTAAACTACTTGCCTGTATTAGCCTCGGTGAATTTTAATAATGAAAAATCTCAAGAACTATAGACCCATACAAATTTTAACCGTGCCAAAGAGAGCAATTTTTACACCGCGTAATGTTCATGCAACTATCATTATCCCAAAGGAGAGTTGTCTATTACGCAGGACATCGGATCTGAGCCGTCAGATCTCGGGAAGATACCCGACAGTCATCAGATCTGCTTGGAGTTGCAAGAGAGTTAAGTCCTCGAGGACAGAAGGAGAAATCTCGATGGCAAGTGTGAAGGCATCAAGATATCGGCGTTCGTGAAATCGAGATTCACGAGGAAGAGGAAGTCGGGACATTTTAAGTCTCGAAATAGCGGGAATGATCTGGACTGTCCGTTTGAGGAGACACGTGGCGGAGATCGAACGACCCGTCGGTATATTGGCTACCGGGGTTTTGAGTTGACAGAGGATTTTTGTCACCGGAGCATCGAAAACTCTGAAACAACGAGAGGCGATCAGGACCGTCTGTTCTTGGGACGCGTGGCAGTGATCGAAGCCATCGGGAGTCGGGAAATCGTGGATCCTGTGGACGAGTGGTCCTTGCAGTTCGAAAACGCGAGGCCCGATTTTTCGAAAAGTGAAAATCCCTGTGGTGGAAGCCAGCTGTCATCGCGGATCGGGATATCATGAGTCCCGAGAACATAGCAGCGAGAGTTGTGAAATCGCGAAACGCGATTTCTCGATGGGCCAAGGGACAGCGGGGCCCACGGAAGGGTCAATGGTGGACAGGTGGAAGGTTGCATCGGGGATCGGAATATCGCGAGTTCCGTGGACAAAGTGTCCACGCACTACGAAAATGCGAACCTCGAATCCCGACGAGGAGTATGACTGAGGTCATATGGGAGGAGGTCACACGGATCTTTGGTTTAAGCTATTGGGATTTAGGAAATCGAAGTTTCGAGAAATATGATGACAAGAGACGCTCTCTTATAGAACCGCGAACCCCGAAACCGCAACGTAATTAACTTAACCCTTAAACCTTCGTTAAAAAGAATTAATTAATTGATGTTTTAATTAAGACTTAATCTCATCGCGAAATCGGAGATCGGGGTTTCCTGATTCAATTTGCATAGATCATTTGTTACGGAAAACCCCAAATCCCGATTTCCTTAAACATTAAATGAAAAACTCGCAAATTTAAAGTTATAACCCGCTTTAAATAAATTTTTAAAGGGGCGTTGAAGATTTATATTTTTTATAAAAAAAAATGAACCATTCATTGTCCAAAGGTAAACGATAAAAGGCATCGCGAATTTTGAAGTGACGAAATTCTTGCTCGAGAAGGTCTGAAACCCCGATGGGAAGCCATAAGGCAGCAGTCACATAGGAGAAGATCACATGGACCTCGGTATAGCTAGAAGGGATAACACGCAAGGAAGAGGCGTATCGGGTATCGGGACATCGGGAATCCCGTAGATACGGGGTTCATGCATTTCGATATTGCGATGTCTGAAACCCCGATAGGGGACAAGGCTGTGACCTTCTGGTATGATGGCCACATGGGCCAAGAGCTTAGCCCGGTGGGCTAATGCACAAAGTACCGCATCAGTAGATTGGTAATCGGGAGACTGTGAGAACAGAGGTTCGTGACAGCGAGAGTCGCGAAACCCCGAATCCCGACAGGGAATAGGACTACGGTCACATAGGAGAGGGTCACATGGACCAAAGCATAGCCAGGGGAGGGTTGAGGCAGAAGGTAGCGCATCGGCATATCGGAGATCAGGAGTCCGTGAGGACAGAGAACTCCCGACATTGGGCATTAAGAAACCCCGAAACTCGAAACTTAGTCGGGGAATTTCACAGTTAGGTGCAAAAGGCCGTGAGCAAAACGGGAAGACAATGTATATGCACCTAACTACATGCATATGCACAGATGAATAAATTTATAAATACAAAAGAAATAAACCGAAAGGAAAACACCAAAATCCATACAGAATTGGAATTACAAGCAAATCATTTTTATTTCGCACTGTAAAATAGGAAATTACCATTTATCACCAAAGTATAAGGAAGGTTCATGCAATTTCTTGACTCGATCAACTCCGCGTTCTTCACGAAGGTACTGAATATGTGCACAAGCTGGCGAACTGAATCATACCTGAGAGAGAACTCCGCAAATTGTACAGACTTGGAATTGGTTCCCAATATTTTAAAGAGACTGGACTCTAGCTCCTGGATCTTGTCAGTGACCATATCAATATACTATGTTTCTACAAAACGATCTGGCAGCAGATACAGCAATACCCAGCGCTAGCAAGGTGCTCAGAACAAGGGCGAGGATGTGAGCCATGACAAGGGAGATTCTGGAAACCTCTGAACAAAGCAAAGGTAGATCTGTGGCGGAGAAAGAATGACGTGAGGAAAGTCCCAGTGGATGAGAAGGTAGAGGCAGAGGAAGGACGCGTAGGGATTCGAAGAGCTGACAGGTGTAGAATTTTGGGGTTAGATACGAGGGAACTAGAGGAAGCCATGTGGGCACATGGAATCCATGCGTGCCTGAATCCATGTGTGTTCGTTTATTTATTTTTATATTTCAGAGTGTAAAAAAATAATTAAGAGTAAATTAAATAATTTAGTATAAATAATTTATATATATATATATATATAT